>PVJO010000615.1:117497-223502 GCA_004026905.1 Hystrix cristata | reverse complement strand
CTGGAAGGCTGAGGCAGGAGGATCTAAAGTTCCATCCCACTCTGGGCAACTCAGCAAGACTCTGCCTCAAAATAAAAAATTAAAAAGGTCTGGGGGTGCCAAGGCCCTGGTTTCAATACTCGATACTGAAAAAAACACACCTACATATACCGGAACGCAACATGAAGGCAGAGAAGCTGCTGCAGTTCTCCTGAGAGGATCCCAGGGCCATGGATGAGGGGCCCTTCTCTGGATGGCATCTGGATAGGCACAGTGAGAATGCCGGCCATCCTAGTCAATGCGCCTTCGGCTTCTCAGAGAAACAAAGACGACGGACAGTGAGAGCAACAGAGAGGGAAATGAGCCATCTCCCTGTTTTTACTTGAAATAGGGATGTGTTTTTTTGTTTTTGTTTTTGTTTTTTGAACCAGAGTCTTGCTACATAGTTCAGGCTGGCCTTGAACTATGTATCCCAGGATGGCCTCGAACTCAGGGGCAGTCCTCCCGCCTCAGCCTCCAAGTGCTGAGATTACAGGCATGCACCACCATGCTGGGCTCAGGGGTGTATTCCCTCAGGCCAGCCGAGACTCTAAGGTACTCACTGCATGTTACCACTGCACATCTGTGGGAGGCGTCACTGAGCATTCTCTGACAGCCAAATTCGTATTCTTTGAGAAACCACCACTCCAGCAGTTTCCCTAGCATGCAGAAGGCACTGACTTGGAATCAGTCCCCATGCTTGGGAGAAAGTGATGGGGCCAAAGGAGCCCTTGCCGGTCCCCAAACAGAAAGGTGACTGGGAAGGCTTCTCATCAGTGTGTGTGTGTGTGTGTGTGTGTGTGTGTGTGTAGGAGCAGCAGCAGGGCACGACTGGGCTTCTGATCAGCTTGCAGTGTGTGGAAAGTAGATTAATCACAGGCACCATGACCACAGCTCTTACCGCTTGGCACATGGTAAGTTCTTTTTTTTCTTTTGTTTTTTGGTGCTGGGATCGAACTCAAGGTCTTGTGCTTGCTAGGCAAGCACTCTAACCACTGAGCTAAATCCCCAGCCCGGTAAGTTCTTAAACACTCTGTAGCAATAGTAATGGCAAATGCTACTTAGTGCTTTCCATCTGCCTGGCACTGTTTTGAATGCTTTACTTATAGCAACTTGTTTCCTGTTTTTTTCTTTTTAACAACTGATGAGATGGGGAGTCTGGGCAGGAAGAAGTTCAAGTGCCCCAAATCGAACTAGATAGAGACTAAGCGAGGATGCATGTGGGTATAAAGTGAGGTGCTGTGCCAAGTGCTTGCATTTGTTCATTCATTTGACTCTCATAGCAACGCTGTGAAAGAATATCACTGTCTTTATTTTGTAGGAAAAGAAACTGAAGTTCAGAGAGGTTAACCCATTTCCCAAAGCCACATAGCTAATAAGTGGTAGACCCAGGATTTAAACCAAGGCCAAGCCTGACTCTGACGCAGACAGGGGGACTGATACCCTCCCCCATATTTCCTGCTTGATGAGTTGTCGAGCTATCAGGCAGTGTCCAGGGTTGTACAAATGCCAGCTGGGCCTTGACTAATGAGGCCCAGCCTCCAACCAGTAGCATCCTGGAATTGGTTGGAGGTTCAGGGCCCGGCGAGGGTGGCAAATGCCCCATCAACCCCTCCCAGTCCTCTGGCAAGGATGTTCTCATATTGACAAGGCAGAATTGTGCAAAGGAGTGAGAGGCCTGCAAAAGGGACAGCAATTCCAAGAGGGGGAAGCTGCAGAGTCTCCGTAGTTCTGAGGCAAAGGGAAGGGGAAGGACACGTGGGTGGGGACGGGGCTAGATGGGAAGCTGGGAGGAAGGTGCTGGGATCCGGGCCATTTTATCCTGTGTGCTGGACCTCAGGGGCATGTTAGCTGGGGAGGAAGAAGTTGTCACAAAGGCAGGTGTGGCCTGGGCCATGAGAGGACCTCAGTTGCCCAAAGATCTATTATTTCAGAATTTGACAAGACTTTTTTTCTCTCTTGATTTTTAATTCTAATTCACTTATGTCAATTATTTCTGTTTATAATAACAAAATTTGGGGATAATCTAATTTACAATATCAAGGGGATAGTTGGAAGAAGTCCAAGAATTGGTAGATTTTTAGATGAACTGTGGGAAGTAAAAACAAACTTGCACAGAATTTCACGTTTGCAGAAAAAAAAGATACATGCATACCTCAATGTGTGCAGTCACACACACACGTGGGGAAGGGGAGGGAGAATTGTGTGTGCATGTGTGTGTCAGTGTGTGTGTGTGTGTGTGTGTGTGTGTGTGTGTGAGAACTGGAAGACAGACACCAAGGTTTTCAGGGAAGTTGGGATTATAGGAGCTTTTTTTCTTTATTTTCTCCTTTTATTTCTTTGTATTTTATGATTTTTTTTCTGTAAGGAGGATGCACTGCTTATAGAATGGCACAAAACAATAAAACAATAAAATTCTATTGTTGAATATAAACTATAAAATTAAATATTTATATTATTATAATTTAGTTTATTTACAAACAAAATATTTTATATTTTGTATATTTATTTACAAACCAAGTACTAACTGATCCTAGTTGTCAAAATGTATACCCTTCTTGCATTTTATAACTCTAATCTATGGGACCAGGAATATTGGCAGGAAATGCATAAGATATAAAACAGAATAGAACGGAAAACTGTGAGTTGGCCAAAACTTTATATACTGTATGTGTAAAGCAGTAGTCAAATGTCCTATGATGTAATCAAATTACTAATTTTTCGAAAGGCACTGAGGGAATGCATGTTTCTGAGATTTTCTTGTTTGTAGTTGCCAGCTGACTTGCTTTGGAGATCCAGCTGGAAACCTGGGATTTGGTGGCCCCTTTGCCCTGTCATTGTCACAGCCACTAGGCTCCTTCCCAACCTGCACTCAGGTGACATGTGCCCCATGTTTATGTGTCTGTCTGTAGACGAGGATCCCAGATCTGCCACCTGCTTCCACCACTAATTCACAGTACTACTTGGGGCTCCTTCCCAGCTACTTCTGGGAAATTGGGAGGTCTTTATTATTTTTAAAGTAATTATCAAATCTCACAAAAGACAAAATCCTGCATCATTTTAAACAAGAATCTCACGTCATGGACTTCTAAGGGAAGCAACATTTTCAGGGTTATCAGCGAATTGCCCCCTCTAGAGGGGTAAGACCATGTACCTACCAGACACCCTCGGAAGTAAGTCTTAACACTTCTCTCTCTTGGGACTTTGTCACTGGTGGGCCCCTGCAAAACCCGAGAGAAGGCTTTATTGTTCTCATTTTATTGAGGAAGAAAAACGTGCCATGTAACTGCTAAATTTGGTGTGGGGAAGCTGAAATTTAAACTCGGGTCCTTCATATGAAATATCTCATCCTTTTCACTCTTTAAGACTATTTTGCTAGGACATTTTAATGCAAGCAGGGAACGAAGGCAACATGAGAACAGGAAGTCAGGAGAGGCGGTTTGTATTTCTTCCGTGTATGAGCGCCATGCCACAGTCCAGAACAGCTGTTCCACAGAACTTTCTGTGATGATGGAAATGTTCTTTACTTGAGCCGTCCACTAAGGCAACCACAAGCCAGAACCACCTGTATACATCTGTACTTAAAATATGGTGGTATGCCTATTGAGGAACTGCTTTCCTAACTTTATTTAATTTTAATTAACTTAAATTTAAGTTTAAAAAAAAAACATGGAGCTAGTGGTTGCTATGTTGGACAGTGCAGGTCAGAGCACAAAATTCTTGCTAGGTACCTTCTGAGATGTCACTGAGTCCAGTGACTGAAGGGGTGTATTTGCCTCAGACCTTAGGGCGAAGGTCTTGCAAATGTCCACATCCCCAGACATTCACGGTGGGTGCACTGCCCCTCGGGAAAGAGAACGTACCCTACAGAGTTTCGGGTTGCATGCGCTGCTGCAAGCCGGCCGGGGCTTGGGCGGCCAACACTGGGGTCCAGCGGGGCTCTGGCTCCCCCTACAGGGCTCACTTCCTTCTTCTTCCCAGCTCCCTGGCCCGGAAGTCTCTGAAGGCTGCCCCTTCAGGTAAGTCAGGACAACTTCATTCAAGAATGGAAATAGTCATCAGCCTGCTCAAGGTCACATCAGACGAGAAAGGAGAGGGGCCTTAGACATAATTTCTTTAAACCCCACTTCCTCTGTTCTGCAGTTGAGAATCCAAAGCCAAGAGGAATAATCAGTCTGTCTTTGGCCTCTTTGCCCTGGGGAATGACCCACTTGTCCACAGATGGGATAGGAGCATGTGTGCAAGCAAAGAAAACAGGAACCATCTGGGCCAGGTCAGACATTCCTTCTGCCTCTTTATAGCCACACAAGAATTCCTTAACATTGCTGGTGAGTAATGGATATGTCTGGCAAAGAGAACAAAGTTCCTGATCATTTAACTATCAGACATATATTTTGGTCCCTTATTGGTGAAAAAATTTCTTTCTTGTTCTTAAAGGTATTCTGTAAAATAATTTTATTTTTTAAACTCTTCCCTGTGCGGATATTAGGCTTAGCTCTCATAAACAAAAACTTCTTGGAGCATATTTATTGGATGACTGCATGATGGCATTTACCCATTTTAGAGTAAGGAACTACAAATAAATCTTAACACTCTTCCCAGCAGAAAGTTCTCCTCCATGTCTAACTTTGCTGACTTAGCTGCAGAATGACTCAGCTGCAGAATGCTCAGCCCAGCCAATGGGTGAGTCATTAGTGGGTCACGTTCCACTAGGACCATATCAGCTATAGCTGGCAAACTTTGTTCAAGGTCCAAAGTTTAAGGTTTCAGCAGTGGCCTTGCTGGTCATATCACACTTTAAGTGAGTACTGAATAACATTGTTGGGCACCACCACAATGTATCTGAATTTATTGCAACAAAAATACTCAAAATAAATCATCCCAAAGTTCCAAAAATCAGGAAACAGATACAGTAGGTGAGTAGTCGGGGTTCCTCTGGGTGTTATATCTCACTTTTAATGACACTGTTTGAGCATATGGCCCCATTTCTCTCTACAATTAGAGCAAATAAATATTTTCAAGTGGATGTTTATGGCGGACTTCGACAATATTAACTTGTTATTACCGGAGTTGCATTGCAGAAAGTAAAGGCTGGATTTTAACATGGTAAATATAGTCAAAGCTTCATTCATCTCAAAACAAAAGTGAAGCAAAAATTAATCCCATGGGACTGTTGTCTGATGTCTGGCCAGAAGGATGAGAGCTACTGGCTTCCATCTTACTTCTTGGAAAGTTGTTCAATTATTCAAACACTGCCACAGTAACAGGAAAATAAGATTTGGGGTTTAAAGTATTGGATAGAAATGCCAAGTCTTCTGCATAATAAGTGGGTGATTAGATTACTTGTCAAGAATATTCACTCTCTCCTTGTATCACCTGTATGAGAGAATTGTAATTCCTTGCTGTCTGACTTTGGGCTTGGCCACATGACTTGTCTGGGCCCAAAGGAACGGCAGGAGATGTGATGAAAGGAAAGACTTGAAATGTGTACATGTGGTACAAATGGGTTCTTGAACCTCCATCCAGTCTGGACCACTGGTCCAAGGAAAAAAGAGACATGGGACAAGACCTAGCCCAACTTGACGAATCCAGCCAGGATCAGCAAACCTTCAACTGATTGACAGTCACTTAAGCACAAATAAATGACTGTTGCCTTCAGTTTGGGGATGGTTCTTATGCAATTTCTGGCTGATGATTGGCAAAGACTTGGCTTTGGTTAGCATGAGTGTTGATACATCTACAGCATAGTGTGGTCTAAATGATTACCATTTTACTTATGTGAGACCAACTGGCATCTCCCAACTCGGTTTCGACTTCCCCAACATTGCATGTTGTGACAATTTAGCTAAACTGGGACTGATACCATACGACAGGATCTGCTGAGCCAGAGATGGTAGACATGAGAGTGGGCCAAATACTGGAAACGCACATACTTCTGCCCAGGCAAAGCTTTACTGGGAGCGGGGGGAGGTGCAGTGGAATTGGGGCTTTGGCTGAAGGAAATCAGCAATTACTAAAGGGGGTGACTTGGTGGAGAGAGTGACCAAGCTGCTGCTCCCAAAAGACAGGGAACAGAAGATTTTTATTGATTTGTTTGGATTAGCTAAAATGTGGTAACTTCCACTGGCCACGGGCACAGGTCCAAAAGATATTCTGAAGTCTGGTAATTTCCATTGGCCAGGACCACAGTTCCAGGTGGTCATGGTCAACTCTTCCTAGAGGATGTTGAATTTTTGTGTATCTGACCATGTGATCCTGTGCAAAACACCTTGGCCTTGTACTTGGTGAGCTAAAAGGCAGACAGCTTTACTGAGGAGCTGGTAAGTTTCTCTTACAGGTGGCATCATCATCTGGCATAGCATCCTCACCTTATGATAGGGCTAAAAGAGTTTCAGTGGTTGGGCTGCTGAAAAAGCACAAAGGCAGGGTAGAAGAAATATCAGCTCCAATAGGCAACAGGCCAAGTTATAGTCTGAGCAAAATATTTTTTAAATGATCAACATGTTTACATGCAGGGGTGAGTAGTGTCTGATCCAAGGGTTAAGACAGCAAAGGGAACCAACACAATATGAAGACACAGATGCTACTCCTTTTAGCCAATTTTAGTCACCTGTCACATATCTATAGACTCAAGTGAAGAGTCACTGTTTTCACAAAAGGGCCTTCAAGTTTCTGCAGAGTAACCTAGACAACTGCTATCATAACCCACATGTCAGCAATGTCATCTTACAGCAAGCTGGTAGGAAACTAATAATGTATGGTCCAGCTGTGTGACCTCCAAATTAATGGTTTGTAAGTTTACTCGTAGCAAGCATACTTAGAGGAATTAGTTAGGTTTTTCTCTGGTAATAATTTCTCATTTCATGCAAATATTATACTTTTGTGATTTTATCAGGGTTTCACGATGGGTCCATTAAAACATGCCATGCTACAAAGGGTCAGAGATTACTGTACTCTGCCTTCTGTCCCATGGTGGTGGTCCCTAGCTGTCTCAGGACTACATTTCTCAAAGTTCCTCTCCCTGTATGGTCCTGGGTTAGCACCGCAAGAGTAATTTTGTGCAAAATTTGGCAATCAGAAGTAAAGCAGTGTATGTATCTTTTTAGGTCTGATAGTTTGGGGCCAGGTCACCAGAAAAAATAGGTACTCATGTGTGTTGTTCCTAATCTGCTACTTTGCCTTGTTCTGGACCAACGCCCTATGTAAATTCATGGAAAGGTGTTCTAGCTTCCCCTGGAAATCCCCCACAGTGTTAAGGCTGGAGGTGGGGAGACACAGATGTCTCAATTTGTATTTTTTCTTATTTGCACCCATCTTCCTTTTACAGTTGCCCAGTAAGATGAACTGTAGCCACCTCAGGCTCAGTTTCAGATGCAAAGCTAACAGCCTTCTCTTAATGCTTCCACTGGTTCCCACAAGCTTGCAGGCTAATCCTAATAATAAACCCTTCATTTTCTATCACTCATGGTTCTTTGCTACGCCTTTTTAAAATTTTTATATATATATTAGTACACATTTGCAGTACATGGTGTTTACATTCCTTGTGTAGAGTTGGTGCATGTATGTAACACATCTTAATTCTTTTTAAATTTTGTTTCCCTTCCCTCTCTTCCTTCTCCCTCCATCTCTTGATCCCTTTCCCACTTGAGAAGGCTCATCTCCCTACTTCATATTACTTCTTTTATCTATCTTTTGTTTTGCGTTTTATTTATAATTTGGGTTTCTCATATAAGAGAGACCATACAATATTTAAACTCATAAATCTGGTTTATTTCACGTAAACTTATGGTCTCAAGGTGCATCCATTTTCCTACAAATGACTCAAATTTATCCTTCTATACAACACAGTAGTACTCCATTGTGTGTAAATACTGCATTTTCTTTATCCATTCATCTGTTGATGGACAGTATAGGCCACTTTCCAAGATTTAGCTATTATGAATTGTGCTGTTATAAACATTGGTATGCATGTATCACTGTAATATGTTTTTAACCTTTTTGGAAAGACGCTTATATGGGGAATGGCTGGGTCAAATGGAATTTCTAGTTCTAGGTTTTTTAGAACTCTCCACACTGATTTCCATAGTGGTTGTACTAGTTCACATTCGCACCAACAGTATGGAAGGATTCCCTTTTCCCTGCAGCCTTGCCAGCATTTATTATTTGATTTCCCGATGATAGCAATTTTTTGTGTGTGTAGAGTAGGATAGAACTTCAGTTTTTTTTTTTAATGTTTTATTTTTTGGGTGCTGAGGATTAAACTCAGGGCCTTGTGCTTGATTGGCAAGTGCTCTACCACTGAGCTAAATTCCCAATCTCTTAGCGTTGTTTTAAATTTGCGTTTCTCTAACAACCAGCTATGTTGAAAATTTCTTCATGTATTTATTGGCTATTTGTACTTCTTCTGCGAACTGTCTATTCATTTCACCTGCCCATTTTTTTGATTGGGTCTTTTATTTTGGGGGTTTAATTTTTTTAGTCCTTTATATATTATAAATAGTAGTCCTCTCTCTGAGGCATAGCTGACACATTTTTTTCCTATTCTATAAGTTGTCTTTCCATTCCATGGGTTGTTTCTTTTGCTGTACGGAAGCCTTTTAATTTTATGTAATCCCATGCATTGATTCCTGTGCAACTGTGCTTCTGTTCAGAAAGTCCTTGCCTAGCCCTATGACCTCAAGAGATTATCTGTTTTTATCTTCCACCAGGTTAGTGTTTTTGTTTTAACGTTTAGTTCTTTGATCCATCTTGATTTTAGTTTAGTACATGGTGAGATATATGGGTCTAGAGTCAATCTTCTGCATGTGAACAGCCAGATTTCCCAATATTTGTGAAAGAGGCTATCCTTTCTCCAGTGTATATTTTTGGCCCTTGTGTCAAAGATCAAATAGTTGAATGTGCTTGAGATTGTTACTACATCATCTGTTCTGTTCCATTGACCTTTGTGTCTGTTTTTGCGCCAGTTCCATACTGATTTTTTTTTTCTTAATCACTGTAGCTGTGTAATATAACTTCAAGTACAGGATCATGATGCCTCCTGTTTTGCTATTGCTACCGAGGAATTGTTTTGATATTTTGCGTCTCTTCTGGTTCCAGATGGGTTTTAGGATTGTTTCCTTCAGTTCTGTGAAGGATGCTGTTGGTATTTTGATTGGGATTGCATTAAGTCTGTGTGTCAATTTTGGAAGTACAGCCATTTTGACTATATTAGTTCTGCCAGTTCAGGAACATGGGATATCTTTGCATTCTCTGATATCCTCTCTGATTTCCTTGTTCATAGTACTGTAGTTTTCACTGTAGAGGTCTTTTAGTTCCTTAGGTTAATTCCTAGGTATTTGATTTTTCTTGGTCTATTATGAATGGTGTTGTTTTCCTAATTTATTTCTCAGTGGGTTAATTATTGGTGTACCGGAATGCTGTTGATTTTTGTGTTGACTTTGCATCCTGCTACATTACTGAATTTGGTCATTAACTCCAAGTGTCTTTTGGCAGGTTTTTTCCCTGGTTCTTCTATGGAGACAATCATGTCATCTGCAAATAATGGTAATTTGCTCTCTTCCTTCCCTATACCTATCCCCTTTACTTTTTTTCTTTCCTAATTCCTTTGGAAATGTTTCAAGTACTATGTTGAACAGGAGTGGTGATAATGGACATCCTTGTTTTGTTCCTGATTGTAGAAGGAAAACTTTCAGTTTTTCTGCACTTAATATAATGTTGGCAGTAGGTTTGTCATAAATAGTTTTATCAGATTGAGATGAGGTCCTTCCATACCTATTTTCTTCATGAAAGGATGTTGGATTTTCGTCAGACTTTTTCTGCATCTATTGAGATGCTCATGTGATTTTTGTCCTTGCTTCTGTTTATGTGACATATTATATTTATTGATTTGTGTATTTTGAACCATCCTTGTATCTCTGGGTTGAAAACTCCTTGGTCATGGTTTAGGATATTTTTGATGATCTGTTGCATTCTGTTTGCTAGTGTCTTGTTGAGGATTTTTGCATCTATGTTCATTAGAGAGATGGACTGAAATTCTTTTTGTTTGGATCATTGTCTGATTTTGGAATCAGGGTAATGGTAGTTTCAAGAATGATTTTGGGAGTATCTATCCCCATTTATAGGTGGGGCTTTTCAGAGGTGGCTGGATCTAGGGCGTGTCAGTGTGGATTAAGGGTGTGTGACTATGGATTAAGGGTGTGATATTGGATGAGTCCACTGATTGATTCATCATAGTTCTGGGTGTGGATAATAAGAAGGTGCCCCCTGGGTGGGGTGTAGTCTGCATGGAATATAAGGGGAAAAGAAGGTAGGCAGGCTCGCTGCTTCCTGCTTTGCTTCCTCCTGGGTGCTCTGCGGTGGATTGTTTCTCCTTTGTAATACAACTCTGCTGTGCCACTCTGCCTTGGAGCCAGTTGACTATGGACCAAAACCTCTACAAACTGTGAGCTGAAATAAACCTTTCTTCCTTTAATTTTGGGTGTTGTGTATTTTGTCTCAGCAATGAGAAAAGTAAATAAGACACTTGAATACAGCATACCATTGGATTTTGTTTCTTCTTTTGTGTGTGGTGGGGTTCTAGGGATCAAACTCAGGGCCTTGGGCTTGCTAGGCAAGTGCTATACCACTGGGCTAAATCCCCAACCCCCGTGGATTTTGTTTCATTACCCATTCTGCCAATCTGTGTCTTTTGATTGGGAAAATGGGACCGTTCACACTGAGAGTTATTGCTGACAGGTATTGACGCACTTCTGTCATTGCCTTGTTTTTCTGGCATTGCTGGTTCCCTGTCTTTCCCTTCTACTTAACTGCTCATTTTACTTGTTGTGTTTGTTCTATCAGAAGGTTTGTCACTGGTAGCTCTACTGACTCTTTTTAGGATATCCTTGAGACTTTTTTGGAGTGCCACTGTGGTGGTCATGAATTTCTTTAGGTGTACTTTATCATGAAATTGTCTTATTTATCCATCCATTTTGAAAGATATTTCCACAGTATATAGCAGCCTGGGTTGGAAATTGTTTTTCTTTTAGAGCTTGAAACATTTCACTCCAAGCTCTCCTGGACTTTAAAGTTTGTGTTAAGAAGTCTCCTATAATGCTAATGGGATTAACTTTGTAAGTAATTTGTTGCTTTTCTCTAACCACTTTTAAAATTCGGTTCTTGTGTTGGATTTCTGGGATTTTGACTGTGACGTAACATGGAGAGGTTGTTTTCTGATCATGGCTATTTGGGTTTCTATATGCCTCACTTACCTGTATGTTAATTTTTCCCTTTATTTAGAGAGTTTTATGTTACTGTTTTGGCAAACAGGTTTTTATGCCATTTGTGCTGTCTAATTTTTCTGTAATTTCAATTAATCTTGGATTAGTCTTTTTGCATCATCTAGGAACTGGTGGATCCATTTGTCATGTTTTCAAGTTGTTTTTAAGGTATCTTTCATTTATTAGTCACCAAGAGTTCTGTCCTCTGTTTCTGAAACTCTGTCCTCATGTTGGTCAGTTCTGCTCCCCATACTTTCAGTAGAACTTTTAATCTCTTGAATTTCTATTTGGAGCCTTTTTATGGACTCTAATTTATTTCAATGCTAGTCATTCATGTTTTGCGTCATTTTATTGAGCTCTGCTAGCTTTTTATTTGTGCCTTCTGTTGACTCACTGATTGTTTTGTTTGATCCATAATCTAGTTACTTATATCTCCTCTGAGCTTGCTAAATATCTTATTGATCGGTTTTATTATCTCCTCTTACATTGTTTCAAATAATTTGACTGTTTCACTTTTGCTTTCCTCCACTTCAATGCCCTGTGAATCAGCTTGGGGGGAGCTGGGAGTTTTGGGAGGCATTTTGTCATCTGGTCTTCTCATGTTTCTATTTTTCTTTGCTTGCTTGCAGGTTGATTATAGTGGAATGCTTTGCTTCTGGTCAGGGGACCTTTCTAGTTAATGTTTACTTTTCAGTGGTGTTCTCTGGGCATGGCTAACTATTAGCCTTTGCCTCTGTCTCAGCAGCCAGCTAAGTCCATTTGTTTGGGATAGGAAGTTGCAGCATATCCAGTTCTTCAGGAATGGGCCACAGTATTGTTAGTGACCCCAAGACAATCCAGATATTGGCATTCCAACAAAACCAATTAATAATGACAACTATGTAACCTTGGCTATAGTAATAAAATCAACATTAATTATAACATCAAAGACAAGCCGAATATTGAAAAACCCTAAAGACCAATAATATACCAACCTTAACCATACAAAAGAGATCTATAATTATAGTATGACCACTACGACAAACCAAATGTTGATCTACTATGAACCTATAGTAAATAGCTACTAAGTGGACCAACTTTACCTCTACTAACAATAGAACAATGTTCAACAGAAATAATGTAGAGTTAACTAGCTATCTAGAGATTCATAAAGCTTAGTTATACTTCTAAAAGTAGAGGAGGTGGGGAACCAGAGAATGAAAAATGTAAGATTTAAAAAAGTAATCAATGGGATATAGGAACAAGGAGAGAAGAGTGAGATTGGTGGTCCTATTGAGGAGTAAAAGGAAATTAATAGTGTTAGAAAACTGTCACAGGAAAGAACAAATAAGACAAAGAAGAAAAAGGCAAATCAGAGAGCAAAACATAGAAAATAAAAGAATGATAAGAAGGAAAAGAATTTGAAAAGGGAAAAATAGAGAAAAGAAACTAAAAGCACAAGGGAAAAAAAAGCCAAAAAAGGAAGAAAAATTGCTAATCCCCTCCCCCAGAAAAAACCAATGAAGGAAAGACAAAAAAAAAAAATAGAAAAAATCAAAAAAGATGGAGACAAAGAAAAAATGTCTCCTTCTTTTTGAATGAGTGGTTTCTTTCCAAGATCTGTAGTCATGGGATCCAGCCAGTCATGATTTTTCTCTGCCCAGCTTTAGGGCCTATGGCTTTTCGAGGTGCCCTCCCTGCACCAGAGGCCCCTCTGTCCATTCATTCCAGACTGTGGTCACTGTTCAGGCCGAGATGTATCCTTCATAATGGTAGATGGCAGATGTGATCAGCCCTCTCCTCTCTACTGGAGGTGGGTAGTGGGGTGGGGGGTTCAAGTGGACAGTTAGTTTTAATGTCAACACTTGCAGGGTCTGGTTCCTCCCTTTGGAGGGCAGGGCCTGTATTTTTTCCAGCCTGAGCTTACACTTCTCAGGGGGTCTATGTCGGGCCCACTCCCTCTCTGTGGGAGTCTCCTGTGGTTGTCTCTCACCCAGTCACTTTAGGAGGGTAACACTGGAATCCCTGAAGTTGCTGGCCAGGTTCGTACTTTCTCCCTGGGTCTGCTGGCTTTCCAGGCTTACCTTCTTTCCCTGGTCATTGTCCCTTCCAGGATTAGGTCAGTTATTCTGTACCTCTCTGCCCTATGTCAAGGGAAAGCACTGTGGGTTGGATTTTATGGATGGTCGTGCCCTTTGGGCCAGCCTTCTTGCATTGAATGTTGGACGAGGGAGCTAATGGCTGGTGTAGAGCTGCTTGCTTGCATCCTCTTTACTACCCTTGAGTGAACCCTGACACATTATGGCTGAGTCCTCTTTAATCCGCAGTTTCAGTCAAGTTTCCAGACCATCCTCTCCCATTATTTCTGATAGAAAAAGACATGTGTAAGATTAAACTCTTATTTATTGATTCCTGATTATATGCAAACACCGTGTAACTGCTTCACCTCCATTATCTCTACAATGAAGTGGTTCCAAATCCCCCGTCCAGTCTGATCATTATTGTCCTCATAGCAACTGGTCGTTAAGAGATACATGAAATCTCTATTAATGCCCCAAGTCCTCCTTGCTATATGAAAACGTAGACTGGGACTCAGTGTTCTCTAAAGTGACCCTGGGCAAGTCTGTGTGTGTAAAGAGCCTGACATAAACGCGGTACCCCTTAAAGGCTCATTTTCTCCTGTTCCCCATCATCAACATTAATTTTTGTCCAAAGGTAGAATCTTTTACCCTATTCAGAAATATAGTTCCCCTTTAAGAATGATGTTCGACCCCCAGATCTTTGCCTAGTAATGGTCCTGTTTTCATGGTCAGTTCTCATGTAAGAGCTGCTTTGGTCCCAAGTGTCAACCCTGCTAGACTGAAACAATGCCTATGGCTGTGTGCTACTGTTCGGGAAGCCCTACCCCAGTGATGGTGAAACTTTCAGAGCTTACAATGATACAGACAGTTTGCTGTGGCACACATGCTGTAGGTTTGCCACCACTGCCTTGCCCTAAAGTAGACATTGTCTGTGTTTGGGAATCATTCCATATTGGAGCCCTTCACCCATCAAACATCTGACATTCACCACATTTGCCTGCAGAGCCCGCTTGTGCCTCTGAAGTCTGCCCTTCTAAGTCAGGTCAGTTTCTCAACATTTGTCCTCTCTTAGAGAACAAGTATTGTGACAAGAGTCACAGGTTGTAAAAGGATGGAAGTTAGTGGGACTTCTAACAAAAAGATTCAAGTGGGTTTGGTTGGCCTTTGATATTATCAATAACTGTGGCAATTTTGTACTGTATCAACTTAACTAAGCTGGAAGTTTCCAAGAATTTCCCCTTCCCTTGTGGTTCTGGATTGCAGTTGGCTAAAAAGGATTTATGCAAGGTTTGGAAGGCTGAAAGGAAGCGGCAGCTATGACCCCGAATAGCACTGCAGTTACCGGGGATGATAGAAGCAGAGGTGCCGGGTGTTAACTGTCCTCCCTCTTTTCTGCTGCATATCCAGCTTTTTCTGCCAGCTCTACTGACCAACAGCAACCACAAGCTCCCCTCCAATGCTTGGTTGCAAACTCACAGAGTAATAGTGACACAGAGGCAAAAGCCTTTTCAGACTTCCATCAGCCTCCTCCTGGCATGCCTCACATCTCCATTTCCTGAAACCTCCAACTTGTTCGTCTGTGGCAGGACTCTGTGAAGACTAAGAAGCAACTTTTCTTTACTTTTAGTGGTGAAGTCTGAGCCAAAAAATATTTTTTTCCTTTTAAAAATATGCTAACTTGCCGTACCTAGAATTTGACCAATATTCATTCAGAAACCTAAAAGTTCTGTTTCTTCTGAGTTCTAGGGCTTTTCTGCAATGTGCCTCTGAGTATGTAAAGCGTTCCACCCCACAATCCCACCCCCATTTTAACCATTTTGTGGGACTAGAGGATAGTATTTCTGTGATTTTTTTATATGTCCTTTGTTTTAAAGCCTTATCAAGGAGTAATTTGTAAAATGGTTACTCAGTCAAATATGTAATCAAGAGCAATTTGCTTGGTTGGAAGTAGGGAATGGCAGGCATCTTTAAGCAAGTTAAAGAAATCCTAATTACTTACACCTGCAGAAGCTGTCATTTTTATAAGGTGTGTAATTAGCAGCCAGACTGTGGGCTGGGAAATGTGATTGTCTGTTTAAATAGAAGACACAGCCCAGAGCCCACCCAGATTGGGGCTCTCCCACTGTGTACATTAGCCCAGCCAGGGGTTCCTTGAGGCTGGCCACTTATTAAGGCAGACTGCAGGCCTGAATGCAGAGTGTGTGGTCAATTGAGCCCACACTCATTGTGCCACAAACAAAGCAAGTGTGACCATTTTAAAAAATCGAGTCCTTTTTACTTTGTGATTAGTCACTTTCTGCTTTTCTAGTGGTGCTCAGCCTCAGGTGCACATTATAATCACCAGAGACACTTAAAAAAAAATCCTGATGCCCACATTACACCGACCAATTAAATCAGACTTTCTGTGACTTCAGATGTTAAATCATCCCAGGTGATTACAATGTGCCATCAAATTTGAAAAACAGTGGTTCTCAAACCTTAGCTGTATCACAATTAGCTGGCGGGCTGTTAAAATAGGAATTGGTTGGCTGCTAACCCCAGATTCAGAAAGCTAACAGTGAGAGTGTCCAGAATTTTCTAGTTCTTTATTCTGATGCTGCTAATGCTCAGTGAATTCCTTTCAGAATTAGAATAACTATTTTTTGCAAGTGGCAGGCATTGTGTGAACATGTTATTAGCTCACTTAACAATGTTCATGAAACTGTTTCATTCCCATATTTCCGGTCATCCTTAGTGCCACACCTCAAACTCATGCACCTGCCCAATTAAGATCACATTATTTGGTTTGTTTCCCTCTGGGTCCTTTAGTTTTACTCCATCCCTTCCAGTTGTATGTAAGCACCACAAAGGCAGACACTGTATCTTTTTTTTTTTTTTTTTTTTTTTTGGTGGTGCTGGGGATCAAACTCAGGGCCTTGTGCTTGCAAGGCAAGCACTCTAATCACTGAGCTAAATCCCCAGCCCCAACACTGTTATCTTTTTAACCTAGTGCCTAGCACATTGAAAACACCCAGACACTTGCAAAAATGCAAATTCACAAAGCAATCTCATGTAAGAGGAAATACGGTCAGCATTTCACAGATCAAGATACAAAGGATGAAGTAACTTATTTCAGATCACAGTGGAAGAATTAAGATTTAATTGTACCCTCAACAGAACTGGACTATCAAACTACTACAAAAATTGATCACCAACCTTAAATATAGTACATATCAGCTTTCTTTCTAAGCAATAAACTGAAGAAGTCATCTAAGAAGCCAACTATCTTTGGCTTACTGACGTTGGACAAAAAGCTTAAATTTTTTTTTTTTAAATAATCCAGGGCCAAAATTCAGTGCCCACACCTTAGAAACAGTGGCAATTTCTTTCCTATTTAAAAAACTGTTTGGGGATTGGGGATACAGCTCAATGGTAGAGTGCTTACCCATCAAGTGCAAAGCACTGAATTTGATTGCCAGCACCCAAAAAACAAAAACAACAAAAAAAACTGTCTGATAAGCTAGGCATAGCCTCTGACTGCAGCTGAGGTGAGAGGACTGCTTGAGCCCGGGGATTCTCGCAATGGGCCACACAGTGGGACCTTGTCTGAAAAAAAAAAAAATTCCAACAAAAATTTACAAGCCCCAAAGCAGGTTAAGATTTCTACCTCATATAAAATCATTACACCAAAACTTCTTAATGTCAAATTTTTATATTTAGAGAAAGAAAAGCAACATGGAAACAAGTGAATTTGAATTATCTGACTTTATTTAGCATGCCAGTACAACTTATTCTAGTAATAAATTAGTATGTACAGTTACAAAAAATGTTGGGTACTAGCTAAGAAAAATGCTTCTGAAAGTATATGTAGAATTTTTTAAACAGTTTGACTTAATAATTTCCAAACTCAGAAGTGTGGCAACAAGTTATTGAAGAAACTGGAGTTTCCAGTCTGTGTAATTCATGATTCAGTCAGTTTTGAGTGTACAGTTTTCGATCAGCATTTCAGTTCCTGCAAACCTCCCTGAAATGAGACCTGAAAGAAAACCTGACAGCGGAGAAACCACTTGCTTCAGTCTTCCAACTGTTATAGATGAGGTATCTACCAAAGATGGCATCTAGCAAAAGATGACCAAGTAATCAGACACAGAACCTGGCTCACTCAGTTTTCATAGGCGCTCCGGAAATGTCAGTGGGGGTGTCAATAAGGCACACATATCACACAGAACTTCAGTCATACTTGAAAAAGACCCTGGTTTTCCTTTTTGCCTAACTTAGGATTAATTCCTAGTATGTTTTTGTAGTTCACAAACTTAGTGGCTGAGCTCATCAGAGGTCTGTTCCTGTTTGAAATTCAGCAGCAGAAGAAAAAGATTACACATTAGCACTATCTATACAAGCATCAACATGAGCACAGGATAGTTCATTTCTCTTGGCAGCTCATTCCCACCAGAGGCAGCATGTACCTTGCTCTCTTCTGAGTAGTCACTTTGCTCTTCAAGGGCAGTGTGGATTACTTCTGGGACATCAGCATCCCACACAGCAATGAGATTTCTCATCCTATCAAGAATATGCCATATAATGTACTATGCACTTCTGGCATAAAATTTTTTTATTGTGTCTCAGTCTAATGCTGCTGCCAGGTTAAAAAAAAAAGTCCATATAGATTGTTTTAATTTAAATCTCTGATGCATGTGTGCAGCATTTACTAATTAGTAAAAGAACAGTCTACCAAGCAATCTTTCTAATCACAGGAGCCATTCCCAAAACAACCTTGCAGGTATATCTTCAAAACTTTATATATACATAGCAAAGTTGTGTTTATAGAGGGAATTTTTCAATATTCACATAACAGATTCTAATTTCTTGCTACTTGCAGCACTGCAGCAAAGGAAGACTAATAGCCTATCTTCTTTTTGCCTTTCTCCAGGGCAACATTTCTCTGAAGGAGCACACATCTGCTTTGGTTGCATGTGTTCTCATGGCATATTTATTCAAAACAGGCCTCCCATTTCCAAGCTCCTTTTCTAATGTAGATGCTTTACCTTTCAGTAGTGTCAAATACTGTGATAAGCTGAAAGCACTGCTACCAGCCATAAAGAATTATTAACCCCTCTCTGAAGTGCAATTTCATTAGCATTATCAACAAACAAAAACCCAGACACAGAAATATTCACGCTTATGTGGCAAAATCATTCATGCATTTCATTTAAGTTGGAGTGTTTCACTCCTCTCATTATTACTGATTTTATTTCCTTCTGTTTAATCTTGTTCTGGCTTTCAAAGATCATGTAGACTATAAAGAAACTCCATTTCTTTGACCATTTCACTTTAGATTTTCTTCTTTATTCACTAAGTTGTAGCTATGGAGAAACTGTGGTCTTGCTATCTTTCCCTTTTAATGCCACGAATGAACTCAGCATGAAGCGTAACAGACATGGCACGCCAAACCACGAGCATTCTACTAACGCCAAGACTGAGGAGACTGGTGTGGTGAGGGAACTATGAGTGCAGTACTGACAAAACAACAGATTTTCTTAAGTTTAGAATCACAAAGCTGATGTCAACATTGAAAGAAAGGGCTAATTTTACTCATTTTAGTACCTAAGCTAAAAAAATACAATCTCTTTTTAATGAAGGAATCCCAATGAATGAGGTAGATGATGCTGTAATCAGATACTGAACTAGGTTTAGGATATAAAAAAATGATGAAACTAAGGGGCAGAAGCACTGACTAAAATTACCTTTCTCTAAATTCAGATGGGTAATTAAGAATACTTCCAATTCAAAGTTCTAAGCATAAAATCCAGATAAGAAAAGTTATGGGCTTGCTTCTCTATTTGAGGATGAGCCAGCAGTTGATGAGCAGATCCGCACTAACCAAACAGCAAACCATAAAGTAGTTGTCACTCTGAAGCCAGGGACTTTTCATTTGGTATTTCCATCCACTTATTCAGGATTTGAATTCTTGAAGGCTTCTTCAGCATTTAACCAATTCTTTGTTGGTTGAAGGGGCTGGGACTGTTTCTCCACACATAAACTGATCCTAAGAGAGAATAAGAAACTACATTAGCCACTCAGTTTCTGTATCACAGATGCATTATTGTTATTTTCATTTTGCTACAGAATCAATCCAGCTGTTAGTTTTTCCATTGCTGTGTCATTTCATTCATGTTCAAAGAGCCGATGTCAGCATTATAATTAGAATCTTAAAAGTATGTTGATTTTTAGTCCTGAATTCATTATTTAGTAAGAAGCACCTTATCTTATAAACGTGCTCATCCTGACATAACCACCTACCAAAAATAAAGACATGCCACATTTTTAAAGTTTCAGTAATAATCCTTTCATATTTAGTCTTTCAAATACATATCATCTGCAAAATAATTACTTCTTCCAACTAAAAGGGATAGGTCTTTATGTGTTTCCTAACAGATAATCTGCTACACTGGTTACTTTGTATATGTTCAATCTGATCACCTGCCTGGTTAGTGTCAGCTACACAAAAGATGAGGCTAGTCCTCATCTCCTACAACTTGACCTCTAAAGGATCAGCCCCTATTCTGTCCCTTTTGCTCTCTACTATCCGTCTCCCAGAACCCTGCTATGCTCTTTGGAATTCATGGTGCATCATCAGCACAACGCTCCCTTTCTCAACCTCTTCTTTAAAATGTTCCTTTGGCACCAGTATCTGGAAACATTTTTGAGTGAAACAAGTGGAGGCTGGTATTAGTATCTAGTATGCTATTAGTCCACAGATGCTGCTAAACATCCTCTGTGCAGGACAAGCCTGCACAATGAATCATCACACCTAAAATGTCAACAGTGCTGAGGCTGAGATGAAGCCATACCTCAAGGACAGTTTCCCCAAGGTCCCCCTCTAATAGTAGCTGTCTTACTAGAGCCCTGGTACCAGAGGGCTTGGTAATGGGGCCTGGTTGCTACTTTTTGTCACCATCCTCCTTCCTTCTCTAAAAATCCACCAACTTTGAATCTCACCTCACGAGACTACAGCAATACTATTCTTCTGTTGCTGTCAACTACCTACCCTGGGTCTTATATTCCAATTCCTCTGGAAATCCACTGTATTCCTCCTACAACCTTCTCTCAGTCCCACCTCTCTTGATGTTTTCTTTACCTCATTCAACTTCTATGGTCAATATCATAACCACTCTTCTCTCATACCTTCTTCCTATTCACTTGGCAAAACCACAACCTTGATTAATTTCTTTTTTGGGGGATAGAGGGCTGGGGATCGAACTCAGGGCCTTGCGCTCTACCACTGAGCTAAATCCCCAACCCCTCACAACCCTGATTAAATCTAACTTACAGTGTCTAATTCATTGATGCAGCTGAGTGTCTGTGACCTTAAACCATCTCTTAATTTTCTATCACTACCAATTACTGACCCATGTCTATGCTCCCCTTTGCAGAAAAATCCTTCTACGAAACAGCTAGACTTGCTGCCTCCTATTCTCCCGTTCTCTCCAACCAGGTTTACATCCATCAGGTTTTTCCAATCAGGCTGTCCCTGGTCCTCCACAGAGACTGCTCTCATCACCCAAACAAGTGAATTCTGTGTTGCCAAAACCGATGGCTGATTGTCAATTTCTTTTTATCAGTGGCATCTGATAAGGAACATCACCTCCTCCACCTTTTTCATCTGGATTCCAGGATATGACACTTGATTTTCCTCCTTCCACAGCACTTGCTTCTTTTTCACTCAGCTCTGCAGATTCCTTCCTCCATGACCTTTTAATCCTGGAGCACCCCAGGTCAGTCTTTCCTGTTTCTATCTCTACCTACATTCCAAAGCTCTGGTGATCTCATCTAATCTCCTGGCTCTAAATGCTATCTATCGCTAACTCCCAAATTCTCTAACAGTGTCCTCTATTTTGAACCTCAGACATGCATATTAACTGACTTCTCAACAACTCCACTTGGATGATACAGATCTTTCAAACTTAGTACATCTAACTGCCCCTGTACAACTACTGTTACCTCCCTCAATTGACGGTAACTCTCCTTCCAGTTAGGCCACAAATGTTGAAATCATCCCTGACTCTTCTCACCATCCATACTCAGCCAGTAAGAAATTCCTTATCATTCAAAGTATATTCTCACCTCTCACTACCTCCACTGCTGCAGCCTGGTCCAAGTCACCATTTCTAGCTTTGGTTAACACAACAGCCTCCTACTCTATTTCCCTGTTTTTTTCTTCACTCCTCCAGTCTACTCTGAACTGAGTAGGAAGAAACATTCTTCTAAAACTTAGGTGGAAACATGGAATTCCTGTTCAAAAATCCTCCAATGGTTTGCTCTATCATTCACAGCAAAGGCCAAAGTCCTTAAAGCTGCCCTGTGATCTACCCAGCTCTATTCATTTCATCTTGAACCGCTCTCCACTCATTTGCTTTGGTCAGGTTAGTCTCTTTTTGTTCCTTGACAAAACTAGGTATGTTCCTACTTAGGGTTCCTTCACTTGTTGTTCCCTTCATTCAACTCTCTTACCTCCCACATGCAGAGAGCTCACTCCCTCACTTCTTTAATTAATAAGGCTTTTCTCAATGAGGCCTGCCATGGTCACCTTATTTAAAATTACAACCTCCTCCCAGACCAGCACTCCTGATCTCCCTTGTCCTGCTCGCTTTTTGTTGCAGAGTACATAAGAGTGAACTAAATTACTACATTATAATCTAAATTATAGCCTGCTTCCTATGAGGTTCTGTTCTTCATCTGCACTTTTCTTCCATACAATCTTAAGAATGTTAAGTCTTTACTTAGGACTTCATTCAAAGTATTGACAAACGTTGAGTGAGGGTGGGCAGTAAAAACATTTCAGTTTTTTCCTACTGTCAACATCCTTGGGTGAAAGGCAATAGGACAACTAAAAACTAAAGTGAAATTATAAAACTGCAACTAGGAATTACCTCAATCAAGACAATGCAGAGTTATAGGTATAAACCAAGCTAGAAATAACTAGTTGTTCCCACCAAATGTGTTTAGGAGGGCTAAACGAATTTAATCACATATTATATAATGGACGAATACAGTATCAGTTAAAAGCAACTTTATAATTACTTCTTCCATTTATAATAGTCAATTTTCATTAAAGATTCATTTATAACTTCTCTAAAGCTAACATGAGTTACCTAATTTAAACTAAATTTTTAATGTACAATATGGATGTTTTATTAATAATTTATTTTTTATTTTTAAAATTTTTTATTAATAATTTTAAAAGCTTGTTCTAAAAAAATACCACTTTACCTAGCACATTGTTAAGAAACATTCTTCTGCACCTAATATCACAGGTCCTGCTCTAGGTCCTTACTATGACCTCACAGCTCTCTTCCCTCTTTTAAAATGTATCTTACTTTGTCATAAATCACTTTTATAATGAGTGAGCAGCTCGGACACGTTGCCACGTCTTCTCCATTCTCCAAATCTTCCTATAAGAAAATCAAACAACGTGTGGTCAGCATAGCCTTCCCTTGGCCATCTCATTCCGCCAAATCTCGCTCACCCCCAGGTGCAAATCTCTTGGTAGTCTGCCTCCCCCCAGGCGAGAGCTCGGAGGGCCTTCTCCATTTCTCCCGGCACACAGCACTTAGAGGAAACACTCACGAAGGTTAGGACAAAGTCGGTCATCTCGAAACTCCTGGCAAATAAAAAAACAAGCCTCCTCTCCCAAATATGTATCCCAGCAAAGGACTCTAATAAAGAGGAGCTGACGTGGTGCAAGAGACCGGCGCTCACGGCCACCCCATCACAGGCCAGACTTCGGGCCAGAACGATGTGTCTACTGGTAAGTTAAGGTATTAATTTTAGTCGAGGGAAAAGAGGACATGCATAACTCAGAGCATCAAGGGCGACTGAACCGCGCCGAGCAACACAACCAGCTGCGAAACGTGCCTGCGCCAGTGAGATGCCGGGCAGGACCCTGAAATTACCTTGGTGATGGAGAAGTTATCCCCACACGGGCAGGGGTAGAAATAAGTCTCCGAGTCCTCGTCATATTCAAAGTCCTCGATCTCCACCTCGTCGTGGAATACCGCCATGGCCCTGGGGCCGGCAAACGGCTGACGGCCCCGCCGTCTGACACCACCTTGCCGGTCTCAGTAACAAAGTGACTGTCACAGCGCACAAGTGCAAGAACTATTGCTTCCGGCGCACAGACAATGACGCAAACCCGGCCTTGACTGCCAAATGGGTGACCGGATCGCGGTCACCATGGAGATGGCTGAGCTGGAGCAGAGGCTAAGGAAAAATGGCGCCTCCTGCTCAGCAGTGTCGCGCACAGCGCTTCCCATTGGACGGCAGCGACCAATAGGACGTAGCGCTCGTCGGCTGGGTGCCACGTCACGTCTGGAACCGCGGAGGCTGCGAGCGGCCGAGGCAGGATTTGGCCCATTTCTGCAAAAGGGAGCGTGGGACGTTCGTTTCTCTGTGTCACATCCCTGACCTTATAGAGGCTTTGAACAGCCCGCTGAGGTCTGCAGCTTTTATCCGCTCGACAGTTGGCAAAGTGAGGGCGCCGCTTTTTCTGGTCTCAGGCGGCGGCGGGAGCTGCTCGGCGTCTTCTCCGTTCATTCCCGGTGACCGACGAACAGCTGTCGTGGAATTTCGCTTCGCAAAGTGACCTTGAGGTCAGGGCGACGTCCAATTCGCAATAGTTCCTGGGTGCAGGTACTACATCCCAACCTATTCCTCGTCCCGGACATCTTCAGATACCCTAACTTGTGTTACTTAGAGGACCAAGACCTGGAAGGCAGGGACTAGTCCTATCTTTGCTAGGCAAATAACGTTATTAACTACAGTGATGTGTATTAACAGTAATAACATCACTCTTTTTTGTTGGAAATTTGTTATGTAGCAGGTATTGTGCTAAGTATAATTCTCCCGTTAACCCGGGGTGTTCTGAATTCCATTTTATTAATCTTTAAACTGAGGGCCAGAGAGCACCTTAGCCAAGATCACCTATTTCGAAAACAGTGAGGAGCCTTACCCCATAGGTCAGAAACAAAACCTACGTGAACCCCAATTCCTTCTCTAAAAGGAATGGTATCAGTGGGTCCGGTGTCTTGAGAGCAGAGCTAGTACCTGTTTGGCACAACCGAATACCATGGAGTATTACTCCATTTCTAGACACTTGTTCGTATCTTAGCAGAAAAGGAATGCAGTGAGTGAAAAAAGCACTATTGAAAAACAGGTCTTGGCCCAGAATCTGACTTGATTGCAAATTAGCTCTGGGAGTTGGAGATTTTTATTTTTCGTCCTTATTTCCTCTTCTAAGCAAAGATTGGGCTAGGGATGATTATAAGATCCTTTTCAAATCTTAACATTCTTTTGCATGGAAATTAAGAATTTTACTTGGTTTAGCAATCGCGTATAACTTAATTTACACTATATATCTAATTAATTCCTTTGCTTATATATACACACACACACACAAGTGTTTGTATGAAGTTGCCAGTTTTGTTCCCACTGAGTTGAAACTCCAACTGGGAGAAGTTCTTTTAAAGTTTGGAGAGCTGAAATTAGTAGAGGAGTCTGGGGGGAAAATCCAGAAGGTATATTAAAGGAGTTTATAGATGGTTGTTTCAAAGATTTCACAAACCCTGTTGGAGATCTGCCTGGCAATTAGGAAACATTTAAAACCTGTTGAAGCCTAAGCACGGTTATTCTGATGTCTGGGCAAAAGAGAAATCTTGTCAAACTCCACACACTTTAGTGATTGTTCCCTGTACCTTTGTAGACCACATACACTCCCCAGGTAGCCTCTTGGAGATGAGGGGCAAAAGGAGATTGTTTAATTTTAGTCTCAAGTGATTTTATAAGCCATTTTTTAATGTACAGAAATGAGAGCAATCCTATTTGGCTCAAGAAATATAAATTAGTAGATTTAGTTTATTTTTTAATTAGTGCTGGGAATCAAACTTGCATGTACTTGGCATATGTTCTACCATTAGGCTATATCCCCAGTCCTAGTAGGCCTTTTAGAAAACAATTTGGACCTATCAAAAATAATTTATGGGCCATCATAAAATCTGAAGTTACTACCTAAAAGTTAAAGAGGGTGTCAGGTGGCTTATCTTTGTAATTTTCCAACTTTTCATTGAGTACATATTACCTAAAATGGAAAGAGACAAACTAAAGAACCACTTATTAATGATAGTTGAGACTATGTTCCGGGCACTATACAAATCTTATGTCATTAAAAAAAACCCGATGGGGGATGGGTATCATTAACCTTATCTTTTTTTTTTTTTTTTTTTTTTTTGTGCTGAGGATTGAACTCGGGCCCTTGTCCTTGCAAGGCAAGCACTTTAACCACTGAGCTAAATCCCCAGCCCCATTAACCTTATCTTTAATATTGGGAAACTTGAAGTTTAGGGCCTGTGGAACTTGCTAAGGGAAAGCTAGTGAATTGGAATAAGGCATGCTAACTCAGATCTGAGTCCAGAATTTAGTCTCTTAACTACAGCACCATTTATGATGTGATGGTCTTCAAGCAGGACTAGATAAACAGAGATTTTCTACACCAAAGTACTTGTTCTGTTGAGACCTAGATTTGGGAGCTTTTCCTTAGGCATTCCGTGCTGTTTTCATCTTTCCATTTGTTGCCCATTCCCCGTGTCTACCATTGGTGGCTCTTCTGTGGTTCTGCCCAGTTTGCACTTGGACAGTTCCAAAGAAAGTAAAACTATAGCTACATTTACAATGTAGGTTTTTGTGTTGTTTTGTTTTTTTACTCCATAACACTTAAAACACTGCAGTGACTACCAAACTTTCTTTTTATTCCTAAAGGAAAATAGAAACATTTTATAATGACACATTTTTTAACTTGAGAGTATAACAAAAGCATATTTACTAGTTGCTACAGAGTCATTTGCTGCAAGTTTATTTTGCCTAAGTGTTAATAGTGCTTATATGGAAGGTAACAGCAAAATTCTCAGTATAAGATCAGATTTAGAACTAGATCATAAATGTGTCATAGCACCTATATTTGATGAGTGCTACTATTGTGTATCTGTCCAGAGAGAGTTGTTTTTTGGCATTATCAAACCACTATCTCTGTGGGTTTGGCAAGGAAGAGAAATGTTAATGTATAGGGTTGATTTTTAGTAATACTCTGGTTTGGTAGCTATTTCCACAGATATTATTCTGTTTATTTCTCCCAGCACCCAAAGACATACCGTTAAAATGGTAAAAGATGACTTGCCCAAGATTTAAAAAAAAAAAGCCCACTTGCATACTACTGAGTTTCCCTTACCAAGTGCTGGGAGTCCCATTGTTTCTTCAGTGGCACGTAGGGTTCTAAATTGGCAGGTACTACAGTTGCTTCACAAATTTACTACTTTATTTCAGGACAGTCTTGCTCTGTGAAATATTCTAGGTTTTTCTTTCTGTCATTGCTCTCTCATATCCCAAATTCCTGCTTTCACTCTTGACCCTGGTTAATCATTCTTCACCCAGTAACCTGGGCAGTCATTTAAAAATACAAATTAGATCATGTTCTTTTTCTGATTTGTTCACTCTCAGTTTCTTCTCAGTGCCTGTGGGGTGAAGTTCATATCCTTACCATTGCCTGTTGTGATGGGGACACGTCTGCTTACTCAACTTATTTCATATTACTGTTAGCCACTTTACTACTTTCCAGTCACACCAGTTTGGTTCCTTTACATGCCTGGCTTGGTTTTGGTCTGGGCCTTTCTTCTTGCTAACCTGTCTGCCAGAATGTTCTGTCCTTAACATCTGCTTGGGTGTCTCCAATCAGTCTAGCCTCAGCTCAGGTGTCAATCACTCGAGAGAGGCCTTTCCTGGTCCTCCTCCACTCATGCCATTCCTACCGCTTTTAGCACACTCATCTTCATTGTAATAATCTCTTTAATTGGCTGTTTAGTATTTTCAATTTGTATAAAAGCTTCATGTGGCGAGGGCATTGTGTCATGGCCTAAAATAGTGGAATTAAAGCCAGTGTAATTAATCTTAATCTGTTGCTTGCAGTGATTTGCTTTAGAACTTAGTTAAGGACTGTCAGTTTTATTGAGCATTTATAGTAAGTAATTCTTTTGCATTTCAGAAGTAGTTAAGATTTTTTTGGTAGTGGAGAGTTTGTCAGTATACAGATATCTGTGGGGTAATCTTTATAGTTTTATAAATTCTTTAACATATGTTGAGCTGTTTTGGTTGACAAAATATTTTCACTGACTATATTTTTCCCTCGGTCATATAAAAATGGGTAGATGTTTAAAAATACTTTATTCCAAGGACAGATATAAAACTTTGGAAGGCACTTTGAAGACAGTTTTATAAAAATGTTCTTTATTTACCGATAGGTGGCAGTCTTGGTCATGATTATTGTTAGAAAACAATATTTTAGAATTTTAAAAAGAACAACTTTCAAAAATCAACATTTCTGTTTTCCAGTTGAGAAGTAGACCATTCAAACAACATAGTCACTGAAAGTGTTTCCTATTGGAAAGACTATTTTAGTAATAGATGTCTAAAACATTAAACAGAGCAGCATTTCCATATACAGTAGTAGTATGTAGGCAGTTAAATTTTATCAGAGAACTTGACCTTAAATGACATATAACTGTTGTTCTAGCCTTTGGCTATGTTTTTACTTGTTTAGCAAGTGCAAGTGCAGTCTGGGCAGAAGCATGAGAGGAACCACCAGTGACCAGGCAAGGAGGATGGCCAACATATGGCAGGATGAAAACAGTATGGAATTCCATGGAATGATTTGCCTAAGTGGTAGGAGTTAAGAAGGGCTAAGGAAGCTGAGCAAGAGAAGCAGTGAAATATTCAGAAAAGAGAAGTGGCAAGGTGGGAAGGGAAGGGGGGGAGAATAGGCTTGCTCAGAGGGGTGCCTGCTAATTATAATGGGCCTTCGCTTTTGCAGCCAAGACTGACTAGAACTTTTTCTCAGTTTCCCCAAACATTTGTCTTACACGTTGTCTCTGCTGTTCCAGGAACTCTGAGAATTTCAATGTATGGAAAAACTGTCCATGTTCTGACTGATAACAGTAAAATACCACAACTGAAATATTCTGCATTAGTCCGCTAGCCAGCCATACACTTAATGACTCCTAAAATCTCATGGACTTCTAAAGTAAGTTCACCTTCTTCCTTTCAGTGATTAACATACCATTTGTGGTTTAGCACATTTAAAGAAGAGAAACTACATTTTGTAGTCTTGCATGAGGGGATGATGATTACTTTTTCATTTATTAGAAAGAAAAATAACCAGGAGCATGTTTATTCATAGTGATGCTAAATCATACTATGTCAAGAAGAAATAGATGTTTTATCTAAAGAGTAGTTATGAAGCAGTGGACTTTTTGATATCATTTGGTTAGAGCTGAATAAATTACATTTGGCTTACATTACCACCTGATTTCTATCCCTGCCTTTTAGAATGTGAGCTGAGAGTCTTTTTGTTTTCTTCATTGCTGTATTACCAGTGACTAGGCCAGTGCCTGCCTCCTACTGGGCTCTTAATAACATTGTTGAAGGACTAAGTTAGTGAATATAAGCTTCATTAATTGGCTTGACTATTTCCTTAACACTAAATTTATTACAATTATATAGTGCCTTCCAAAGAGCTCAGAAAAAGTGTTCATGTATGTTTTTATTTTTAAGGTAATTAAGATGGGAAAAGATAGATATAAGAATATAGCATGTTAAATGTGACTGCTTTGGGAAAACAAATATTTTAAAATTGACGTAAGAGAATAGTGTTGAGAGGAACCAAAACATATATATTATATATATAATGTATTTATATATGACTCCTAATCAGTGTTTTTCTTGATAGTCCAATAGTTTTTTTTCTTTATTAGTACATGTCTGTGGTATATAATGTTTACGTTCCTTGTGGGGAGTCAGTACATGTACCAAGTACTTCTTCTTTTTTTTTTTTTTTTTTTTTTGGTGCTGAGGATCGAACTTGGGGCCTTGTGCTTGCAAGGCAAGCACTCTAACCGCTGAGCTAAATCCCCAACCCCCGAATACTTAATTGCTTTTTTTTACCTGCCCCCCCATCTTGGTCCCCTTCTTTTTTTCTGTGCATATATTTGCAGTATAATGTTTACATTCCTTATGTGGAGTCAGTACATGTACATAACACATCCTAATTCTTTTTTTCATCCCCTATCCCTCCATCTCTTTTTTTAAATTTTTTTTCTTCCATCTCTTGAGTCCCTTCTCCTTTAAGAAAAAAAAATCTGTCTTCCTGCTTTCTATTTGGAGCTTATTTTCTGAATAAAATAACTGCACTGATGTGCATGTTTAAAATTAACCATTAAATGAACCTTCTGAGAAATAGCTCCTTTCTATATTTCAGTTAAAAAAGACTTCATGGCAGAAAACATTTCGCTTTTGTGCCAGGCTGAGGTATAATTCAAGGAAATTGTATAATACCTTGGAAGTCATTCTGCTTTAAATATGCTTCCAAAATTTGTATCAGAAAGAATGTATCTAGAATTTAAAAACTAAACAAAGTTTGTAGCTTTTGTAATATCTTCTATGCACTTTGTTGTTTATTTTTTACTTTTATTAGTGCATGTTTGCACTACATAATTATTACATTCACTGTAGGGGATTGGTACATGTACCTAACACATTTCAATCCCCCCCTTTTTATCTTTTCAGTTTCTAATAATCCAATAGTTTTAAGAATTGAAATATTGGGAAGCCTTTCTGTGTGTGTGTGCTTTTAACCTCTTATTGAAGTATAACATACAAAGAGAAAAGTACACAAATCCTAGGAGGACAGTTGATGGATTTTTCAAAGTGCAAATACCCAGACAGTCAGCACCCAGACAAAGACACAGCACTGTCATGGCCATTTCCAAGGGTAACGGCTAACTTGATTTCTAACATCGTAGATTAATTTTGCCTTTTTTTGCACTTTATGTGGTTGAAATCAAAGAATATGTGCTCTTTTGAGCCTAACTTCTTTCATTCAAAATGATATTTGTGATATTAAGTTATATCACTGTAAGTAGTTGGAGTTTATGAGTTATCATTGCTGTGTGGTATGTTTGTTTACTCTTGTTAATGGCCTTTTGCATAGTTTTTAGTTTGGGCTATTATGAATAGTATTATATGTTGGTTTTTTAATATCTGGGATCTTTAGCTTTTTGTTTGGGAACTTCGGTAAATTTGTCTGCCTCTTGCATTTTGTTTAACAAGAAAGAGTAAAACTATATGGTTCTCATCAGTGGGATACAGTTATCAGCAGTTATAAATCTACTTTCCTCTTCCATAGTAGCATAAGTAATCACATAAACTTGGTTACAAGGGGACTGGGGATTTAGCTCAGTGATTAGAGTGCTTGCCTTGCAAGCACAAGGCCCTGAGTTCGATCCCCGGCACCACACACACAAAAAAATAATAAATAAATAAATAAATAAACTTGGTTACAAATTTTGGAAACCAGCAGAGAACTTGACTATAGTCATATGCTGCATAATGATGTTTCATTCAACAAAGGACTGTACATACATCCCCTGAGATGATAGTGGAGTTGAAAAATTCCTGTCACCTACTAACACTGTAGCCATCATGACGTCAGAGCACAACTTGTGTTTGTAGTGATGCGGTATAAACAAACCTACTGTACTGCCAGTCCTGTAGCCCTGAGTTCGATCCCCAGCACACACACACACACAAAATATATATATATGTAGCATAGACAATTATGTACAGAACATAGTACTTGATGATAAGTGGCCATGCTGCTGGATTACATATTTACTATACTAGATAATTATTTCAGGGTATGCTTCTATTTATAAAGAATGTTTTACTGTAAAACAGTATGCCATGTTACAATGGTGGCAGCAGCCTCATGCATCTCATGGGTACTGTGTATTGATTTCATCAAGAGGCCATATTGAGTCACCTACATCGTCCAGATTTGTGCAATTACTCTTTATGGTGTTTGCATAATGTTGGAATCCCCTAATGAAGCAGTTCTCAGAATATATTCTTGTTGTTAAGACATACATGACTATATTTGATAGCACCAGTAATTACATACTTATGTAATGTGCAGATAACATTGAATCAGCTCAGAATGGTGACAGAAATTTTGCCCGGTGAAGTTAAGACTTGCTTGTTTTGCTGGCTGACCAGTCATAATTGTGCCACAGAAATCCAAACTCATTTTTTATTGGCCCCTTAAATAGTTGATATTTCTCTCACTTTTTCTTAAAATAGTTTTAAGTTTGAGTTTCGTTTTCCCAGGAAGGACCATGGCCTGTGTTACCGTCTTGGTTCCTGGGTTGGTGGGAAGCTCTGTTGGAGCCATTTGCACTCGGGCTACATCATCAAGGCTGACACCCGGCACTTTGCGCCACTTTACCCTAACCAGGTGAGTTACCAACCTTTGGTGTCATTTGAGGTTTATTTTCAAAGAGACCTTATCTGCTGATAGTTGCGGGAAGCATACCAAACTCCCGAAAGAAACAGCATTTTTGCTTAAGTATGCATGCTGTCAGTAGATCATAAAACTTTAGTTAGATGTGTGCATTTTCACTGACCATTTTGTAGGATGCATAATATTATATTGTATTTTGAGTAGCCATAAATATTCTTGGGTAAACTAATCTTATTCCTTTTTATGAGGATAATGCTTAATGACCTAATTTTGCTTTTTATTAAAGCACAATGAAATCCAAAAGGAAAACTGACCACTTGGAGAGGACTGCAAGCGTTGTTCGACGAGAGGTTTGTATCTTTGCGTATGACAGGGTTTTCTGGCCAGACAGCTTGAACACGGTTAGGACAGGCTTTTTGGAAAGGCATTCAATGAGGTTGGTCCCTTTGAAGGACGGCCAAGCGAAGTTTGTTATTTTTCTGTTCTGAAATGTTCCGACCAGGACATACTAACAACTGGTTTTAAAAGATGACAGAAATACTCAGAGTTTTCCTTTAAACTTAGAATGAATGGATTAACTTTTGGTGAAGGGAGAATAGTGGCAATTAAAGGAACCATCCTCACAAGAATGACATTTTGGATTATATTTTAGAGGTAGAACTTCTTTTAGAGACTACATTTTATGAAATAGCTTACCTTTCTTTTTGTGTGTTTCTTTTTTTGTTTCTTGGCACCATCTCAGAGTCCTTAGAACCACTTATTCCCATCAAGGGAGAGAAAGGAAGGTGGACAAGCTCATTACTCTTCCCATGTACCGATTTTTCCCACCATATTCAGACTATAGAAAGCTAACCTACCACTTGAAGGGGTGTCAAGGGCTGGGAAGTAAAGGAGCCTCACCCTTTACCTCAGTGAGTAACCCTGTTTTTATTTAAAAATATAAATTGGATATTTGACTTTGCTTTTTTGAGTGCTTCCCACATATTCGGATATATTTAGCTTAGTGGTATTAGTCTATTTAAACTAATAGTAAAAAACTATATTCTTGTGTACATCTGCAAACATGAACAGAGATTGTATTGTCTCAGTTTAATTTTATGTATTAAGGGAAGAAAACACTTTCATGCTGTATTGTTTAGGCCATTTTAAAACTAATTCTACTTTCAGAAAATTACTTTGGGACTGAAGGTGGTATGTTTGTGTTTTGTTTTTTGTTTGTTTGTTTGGATTTTTTTTAGTTTGTTGATTTGATTTTAAATTGATGTTTTTATGAGACATCTGTCAAATTAAGTCAGCAGAGTAGGTTTATGGCCATGTGGGAAAATACTCTTGTCCCATTGATGCTAAACTTGAAAATACTGTGTTCAACACACAGAAATGCTGATTGTATAAATGTGAGGCTTGTTATGATTTTTTTTAAGTGAAAAGTTTGCTAGTTCTCAAGAAAAAGTGGTTTATTTAGCAGACCTGTACTGTACTCTTTCTTGTATTTTGAGGTAGGTAGATAAATTAGAGGCAAGTGTTGGCAAACTTTCTATAAAGGGCTATATAGTAAATATTTTAGGTTTCATGGACCATACTCTCTCATTTGCAACTACTCAACTGTCCTTAAAGTGTAAAGGCAGCCATAACAGTATGTAAACAAATTGGTGTGGCTGTATTCCAATAAAACTTGCTTTACTAGATCAGAGTTGGCCTTTGGGTACTAAAGTTACCAATAGTTGCCAGTCCCTGAATTAGAGTAGTCATTTCAGGTTTTTACAGGACAAAATTATTGGGAATGAGGGGAGGTATTTCAAGCCAAGTTTAGGGCAAAGAAAGTTAATGTGAACTCTTAACAGTATGATTGGTTGAGAACTTTTGTTCCCGGAAATCAGAAAATTACAGGGTTCAAATTCTAATCATGTTTCTGCCTGAGGAAAGAAATCTTCCAATTGCAATTCTCCTTTTGTTTCTAATTCCCGCTCTTGCAGACAGAATGAGAAGTGTGAGATGAGGAGTTTGAGAGAGCAAGGTGATGTCTGGGGCCACCCCCTCAGTGCCATATCATCATGGGGTCACCTCAGTCCCTCCAGAGGGTGCTCCAAGCCATAGAGCAAGGGCTTGACCTTGGGCTTATTAAATGAACAGACTCTTAGATTAGTCTGTAACATTACTGGAGTAGTTTCTCATAGTCTTGTCTTCCACTCTCACCTTTAATTTGTAGAGCAAGTACAGTATACTTTACAAAACTCTGCACATATCATTTACTCCTCAGTTCAAGTCCATGAGGTAGCCTGATGATGGGATGGCATCTGCACTGTACAAAGAAAGATACCGAGCTAGGAGATGTCTTAGGGCAGTGATGGTGAACCTTTTAGAGACCGAGTGCCAGACTGCAACCCAGAACCCACTTGTTTGTTGCAAAGTGCCAATATTGCAGTTAAACCTGAATACTGAGGTTTTAGTTTAGAAAAAAACAACTCATATGTTAACATCTTTTGTCTTAAAAGAAAAACACAATAATGCACGCCATAGGTTCACCACCACTGTTTTAGGGCTTCTCCCAGAGGCAAAGGGAAGCTTCGGCTCAGAAATCCTAGGCCAGTTTGATTTTGTTGCCACTGCTGGGGTGGGTAGAGTGTGGAGCAGAAATGGACCCAGAAATGTTCTTTCAGTATTGGATGTTGTATTCTCTCTGGAAAGCTTATGTAATGGCAGTTTTATAGTACTGATGCTCTTGCATGGGGCTGTAAATGCAGGAAATGGAACTCTGAATTGTCGGACATTTGACTGTTTTCAAGTTCACATTTTATTCTTAAGGATCAAAGAATAAGCAGTGTGAGTAACCTTAGAAATGTCAAGGAGATAAGAATAGAAATATTGTAAAATAGTAAGAATTGTGCAGACAAGACTAATATGTAACTGGAGAGGTCAGTCTATACTTGGCCTATGCAGAGGCTGACTCACTTAGCAACCTGTACCCCGATCATCATTCTATGGGAGAGTTTGGCAATGAAAGTTTAAATTAACTAATTCTTGTGCATTCATTGATTCATTTGGAAATATGCTGGACACTGGGCTAGATGCAGGTGTTGAAAATGGTAGACAAATCCCTGTTCTCAGATTTTAGTGGAGTTCTGGTCTAAAGTGATTCTAGAACCTGCCATGGTGGCACACACCTGTAATCCTAGCCCTCTGGGAGGCTGAGGCAGGGGGATCGTAAGTTTGCGTCCAGTCTGGGCACTTTGGCAACTTGGTGAGATTGTATCTCAAAATTTTTAAAAAGTTTTAAAAGGGCTGGGGATGGAGCTTGGTATGAAGGCCCTGATTTCAGTCCCTAGAGCCACAAAAAACAAACAAAATGATTTTATGCACTTAATTGTTTTGGAAAAAGTACTAATTTTTTTGACACTAAAGTTTGCTTTTAGAAGCCTGTGCCTTATTCTACAGTGTTTTAAGTGTATTGTTATCTTTTTGTTTTCAAAGCATTTAATTATACAGTGGGTTGGTACTTGATTCTCACAACCATCATTGGAAGGAGGTTTAGGGATCCTTATTTATCTTTCACGGATGAGAGAATTAAGACTCAGACGACCCTGCTTTGTGATTTGTCTGGGGTAGTCCTCGTTGATGCCTGTTATTTCTAGAGTATCAGTTGCAAAAGCATCCTATCTTAAATGAGGAATTATGTTTTTAGTTTAAGTTTAAAGCATTTGTTCAAGTAAGTGAGGACTCAGCTCTTGAACTCAATCTTTGGTAATCAAATCAGGTTTTCTTACAGTAAAAGACTGTGACACTTGGTTTAGACAGATGGGGTCAATTGAGCATCATGTTATTGGGTGTAAGAAAAGAGAGTTAGTGATGCTACAGTGGTTACTTAATAGATTCGAAGGGCTGGGCTCCTGAGACAGAGGCCATGGGGGATACTGTGGTTACTGGTGCTGATTTTTGAGTGTTCATAATTGCTTGACTTGTGGTTTTGCTGAGTTGTGGCTTTGAGGGAGACGAACTGTCTTAACTGGAGAGTAGCTGGCCTGTGGCTCTGGTGGGAGTATGGCTGTCTCTGCTGTGAGTCCAAGCCTGCAAAAAACAAAGGCTCCTTGGGGAAAGGCACAGCTTAGCAGCTTCACAGCCAGAATACCATCGTTGTTCAGCGCTTGCTTCATTTAGTAGAATAAGCAAGGATTGATCTGGGCTCCATATCCGATTACCTGTACTGCCTTGAATGAACTGCTTCGTGAGATAGGATTGGAGGTGATGTCTATCTCAAGAGGTGAGGTACTGTTGCACATGCAGCCTGTTCTGCACGGACAGAAGGGATGGAAATCACAAAAGTTGCCTGCACTTCCTAAAGCCCTGGACTTAACTGGGTAGTTTCTGAAATGTAGTGTCAGTGTTTTCACTGATACACTTTGCTCAATAAATTAAGCAATCTGAGATCTGAGAGGTGAGGCTCTTGTGTGTCCCCACCCCGCCCCAAGAATCCAATCCAGTGAAATGAATTTTATTTTAGATCCAGCAGACAGGTATTGAAGGCCTGCCATGTACTCTGTCTTGTTCCACATGCTAGGATTACAACAGTGCATGAGGCAGGCAAGGGCCCTGCTCTGTGTAGTGTAGCTAACCCAGAGAATGTCAGATGTGATGAATTAAAGAGGCATAACACAGGGTTACAGGAGGCAAGAGTGGCTTGAGGCAGGGTGCCTTTTAAAATCTATGCTTAACATTTGAGCTGGGGCTTACATAAGGAAAAGAGCCAGCCGTGTGGATAGCATTCAGTAGTGATAGACTCGCAGGAGCCAAGGTTTTGAGGCAGGAATGACCTTGATGCATCAATGGGGAGTAGGTGTGAGAGAGGATGAGAGGTAGACCGGAAGCAGGTTGTATAGATCACTGCTGGCTTCAATAGGCAGTTGGGATTTTATCCTGAGAGTGATGGGAAGTTTTAAGCAAGGATATGAGTGATATTTTTGTATTAAATGGGTCATTTATTTGCTTGGTCATGGACTAGGCTTTGGTTGTGTTTTGACATCAAGTTGGCAGCTATTGACATACTTTCAGGGAGCTGCTGGTGGTAGGATGGAGGTCAGGAGATAGGTCAGAGGTAGAGTTGATGGGATTCACAGATGGGGATGGGGGCAATTAGAGATGGAAAAACCAAGATAATTCTGGGGTTCAGGGTTCAAATAATAGGAGTAGATAATGATGTGATGGTGGTGGCAAATATTGGTGAAAATGAAGATCTTGATTTTGGAATAATCTGGGGTTCAGTGTGGGCAGGAAGTAGATGGAGTTACAGATGAAATAAGATTAGCTGTGAGTTTATCAGTTGTTATCAGCTCATCTCAACTATTGAACCTGGGTCATATAGATACTATTTTCATTACTTTCTATGCATTGAAAAGTCTCCATAATAATAAAAAAGAAAACTTGGAAGAAAAAATAGTTTGGTTTTCAATATGTTAAGTTTGAAAATGAAATTTGGGTAGGCAGTTGAGTATGTAAGTTTAGAGTTCACTGCTGGAAATAACATCTGAGCCACATAGAAAGTGAGGAAGAGGGCTTGGGTCTCAGCCCTGGGTCTCTCACCAATTAGAGACCAAGTAGAAGAGCTAGGACCAGCAGAGGGAAGGAGAAGGAATGGGCAGCCGGGCAAGAGAGAAATCAACAGTATTGTTGTGCCAGAAGAAAATGAGTGGGGAAGGAGGGAGAGTGGCCAGCTCTGCTGAATTCTGCTGAGGAGTCATAAGTGTTTTTGCCGTATGGGTAGACGGTAACTGGAATGACTGGCTTTTGTACGCTGCTGAGACTGAAAGCCTAACTGGATTGGGTTGGAGAGAGAAGAGGGGGGATAAGATGGTGGAGGCAGAAATGTTTTGATGTGAAAGGCAGCAGAGAAATGGGATGATGGGTGGATAGAAGGAAAGGCTTGTTTTGTTTATCGTTTTTTGAGAAGTAGCAGAACACACAAGTGCCTAGATTTCGATCTCTACCTTGCCACTTACTAGCTCTGGGACTTCCATCTTCTCAAATGTAAAATGGGGATAGTAAGACCTGCCTTCTGGGTTGGTATAAAGTCTAAAGGAACGAGCATATGTAAGGTGCCTGGCATGTGGTAAGCACTGTCTACAGGTATTTGCTGCTGCTGCTCTTGTTAACGGGGCTGGAAGATCCTGGAGCTCACATGTGACCTAATGCAGAAAGGAGGGGACAGTGATGCAGGAGTAAGGCTCAAGGCAGAGAGTAGCTCAGCCCAGAGGAACAGGTTAGTCTGTGGTAGCAGAAAGGTGAGTTTACCTGTTATGCCAGGGAGAACTGCTGGCCAGCAGAAACCATTTAAGAAGTAAAAATGTGTGGTTGACAGAATTTTGTGATCTTTCTTTGACAGTAATCACTTGAGTAAAATAGGCTTATTTAAATCAGGTTCCTGTCTGTCGGATTGTTACTCTATTCTGCCATATAAATGATGTCTGTGGGTCTTGGTATCCTCATGTGTTTGTGACGTATTGTTCTTAGTAATAACTAGTTTCCTTCAGCTCTGAAATTCTCTGACCCCTAACTATATTATTGTCTTAGATTATCTCTAATCCTGGATTTGCTTAAATTTTTAAGCCTGAAAATAAACAAGGAGTGAACAGGGTAAGCCAGTTAGGTTTCCAAAGACCTATGTCCAGTACATAGTCTTTTTGCATCAGCAGTACCATCAGGACATCCCACATAAAACCAGCCTTCTAAATAAATATGGTGGAATTTCCTTTTAGATGCTGACTCTGTCAAAGCACTAAAAATGTGTACCAGGAAGAGTTGGCAAGTGTGTTTTTATTGAACTGTAGAAGAATCTAAATGTTATTTTATGAAAAATTTCATTTCCTGCTATGTATTTTAAATTAGGGTGTGGCTAGTAGAGGTTTCAGTTGTGAAGTCTTTTGATCCATTTAGTGTAAGAGCACGTACAAATGTTAAAACATAAGTAGTTGCTGTCTTAGTCAATAAAAGAAACAGTGGCATATAACAGGGGCCACAATTGTGGATTCTAATTATATGAACTACTTTTAGAATAAAATACGTGGCCTTTGAAAGAGTTCATTAATGTTTTTAATCCACATTGCTTTAAATTTTTATATATGTGGTATTTGTATTAACATGCTCCTACCAGCTTGACCCACCAGTGGTACATACGTGATTGTCCCATCAGACAGCTTGTACCATTGGTGGTAGATAGAAGTGGTACAGTCATGCGTGGGACAGTCATGCATGTACCACCAGTAGTTCAAGCCGCCTGCCGCAAGACATAAAAATTACGGCCCCATCGTGAACATGTTGATTAGACAAAGTAGTAAGAGGGAGCCATGTCTTTAGAAGTCATGAATTGTGCAAGGTATCTTGTATGCAACTTGGAGCCGTTTTGTCTAGATTATTAGTATGAATTACAACAGATTTTAATACCAAAGGACATAATGCATCTGGGAAAAAGTTTTGTTCATAGACACTATCCAAATGAAAATGTGGCTTAATAGAAAATGTTGCTTTCTTTCTGTTGTTCATTAAATTTTATAACTGGATGTTGAGAAATGGTTGTTTCATTTCACATAGTCTAGCATTTGATTATGAAGCATTCTCAAGTGTTTCAGCTAAAATTCTCTTCCCCCTGCAGTGATTATGAATATAGATTGCCGTGCCACCAGGTGACTCTACTGGGTGTGTTTACAAAGCTTATAAATTACTAATTTTCTCAGTGAATCTAGGTGGTGCTAGTTAAGCTGTTAGCAGTGAAATCTAGCTATTGGCTATGTTTTTACAAATTATTAATCTGAAAGAAAATAAAGAATGTTTACAAAGTATTTTTTTGTGTGTGTGAACAAAAAAAAATTGGCGTAATAAAGTAATGGAGAGACTCGTGATAATTCTCATTACTTTTCTTTGAAATAAAGATACAGTACTTAGAATGTGTAGCAAATAGGATGAACTCAGTTCTGAAGAAATCCCTGCCTCTGACCTTTCCCACATTTTAAAACAAAAATCTAGATTTTCTATGGTTGTATTAGTTACTTTTCTAGAGTCAGTGGTTTGCAAGAGAGTAACTTTAATACAAGACAATTACAAGTTACAACATTCACCCACAAGCCAAGTGCAGGAAGAGTGCAGAACATCTGTCTACGTGCTGGAAACCCAAAAGATTCAGTGGAGGGCTGGGAGCCCATGGCAATATCCCGTGTGAGTCCATGTCTGTACTAAAAGGCTAAAGAGTCTATACTGGAGCCAGGATATGATGCTCAAGGATGAAGACCAGAGCTTCCCCAAAGCAAACAGCAGCCATTCCTGATGACAGCAAGCCTGGAGCTCCTTCAGTGACAAGAACAGCTGAGTTCCCTTCAGGGAAACCAGCCACAACAGAGCTGCTCCTGGGAAACAGCCGCCTCCCATCTTCTGCTCCCACTCTCCTTTATGTTGTGTTGGCAGTAATTTTCAGGCGGATCTTCTTTGCCCAGAACCACAATAACTCAGTTCAGCTGGGTGTTCCTGCTCAAGTTGACCATAGTAATAAGTCTACCACAGTGGTGTTTATCTCCCTCACTTTTCTTAGGCAGCAGAACCCTCCTGAATTTCTACCAGTGTTTGTTTTGGAAACTAGTTTGAACAGATTTTAAGAGTTGTCATTCATTCTGCAGGTTTGTCCTTACCTGAGCCTTGTTACATGTTGGGCCTTGTGTTTATTCTAAGCTGATTTAGAGATGCATTGTATGCAGATATGACCTCAGGAGGCTTGTGATCTATGTGGTGGAAAGACATGTTCATGAGTATTTATACTTTAATTGATACATGCTAAATATAATAAGACAGAAACACTGTATTGATAGAGTTGAGTGGGTGGAGAGAAGAGGAAAGATCAGACCGGGAAGTATTTGAGTAGGCCTTGGTAGAGCTGAGACAGTGGCACATACTGCATGATCTAGGCTGGGTTTGGGAGGTGGGCAGGTGGTGCTCAAGCTAATAGGAGTTACATAAGCCTTTTAGCGTTTTTTTTTTTGTTTTGTTTTGTGGTGGTGCTGGACATTGAAACCAGGGCCTTGACAAGCATGCTAGATGAGCATTCTACCACTGAGCTATGTCCCCAGCCCCCTTGAAGGCTTTTGAGCTAGGGAATAACTCAGGTTGGAACATTACCCATATTCACATCTTGGCTGTTTTAAGAGACTCAAGAAGGAAGCCAGTATAGCAGTTCACATGAAAAGAAGGAAATTCTGCGCTAGAACAGTGAAGATGAGCAAGGGAAGGAAAAGGGAGGCTTCATTCAGGGGCAGAATGCTAGAAGGAGTCGAAATTTGTGTGTTTGTATATCAACTGAAAATGGATTTGACCAAGTTCCCTCCAGGAGGGGTCCAGATTGAAACCCTGCTGAAGAGAAGCTGATTTTTGCAGGGCTGTGGGAAAGCAGGGCAGCTTTCTCTAGCTTTGCTTTCCCTGTTTCCCAGTTCAAGTGCCAGCAATTGTACAAGAATATGGTGGATTTAATTCTGGAGATAAGAAGTTTATCATTGGGATAGGCCAACAGATGATTAGGGGCCAGGTAACCTGGGTTTGAATCCTGGGTTTGACTCAGCAGTTCCTAGATTGTTTTTTCCTTTTCCTTTTTTTGTGTGTGTGTGATTGTGGTGGTGATTCTAGGGTTTGAACCCAGGGCCTTTACACTGAACTACATTCTCAGGCCTTTTTATTTTCTGTTTTGAGGTCGAAGTCTCACTAAATTGCCCGGGCTGGGTTCACACTTGTGATACTCCTGCCTCACCCACTTAGAGTGCTGGAATTACAGGTGTACACTGCCACACCTGGCTCCTATCTAGGTAATCTTGAGCAAGTATCCAACCTTTCAGTTTCCTCGTCTGTACAGTGAGGGATAACAACACTATCTCAAGATACAGAATGATTTTTCATACTAAAAGAATGAATTAGTACACATAAAACATTAAACGTAGCACCTGACATACATCTGAGATAAAGGCTCCTTAGGTATTGGCTGTTGTTACCTCTGGGGAGTAGAGATAGGAGCCCAGGCTTGGCGGAAAAGTAATGACGGATGATCCATGGCAAGTGGGGGCCTTGGGAATGGTGAGGGCCTCAGCCTGGGGGTGTGGGTGAGGCAGCTCTAGTGATGAAGTGGGAGAAGGAATGGCAAAGCAGGAAGATAACTGGTAGGACAAGCAGGAGAGGACCTGAAGAATTCAGTGTTAGCTCTCTCAGGAAAGGAGAGTGCCTCAGGATGGAAAGAACCAAGTTCAGAGAGGCTAGGGAAGGTGGGAACTGAGACTGGATACTGAGTATGGTTCTTCCAGAATACATAGACCAACCTGGAAGAGGAAGGTTTGGGAGATTAGAAGCCAGGTTACCTGTGGTTAAAGAGAGATCAAGAAAAAGAGAAGAGTCTGTAGAAGATTCTGTAGGCTAAGGAAGAGCTAATCATCTCAGTAGAGGAAGGGGTGGAAGGTAAGATTTTAAAATACCTTAAAGATAGTATGACTTTTAAGTTTGCACTCATTGTATAAGTGACAGGATAGGATGTACATGTAGTACAAGCCCATCACACGATGGAGTTCTTTGTCATCCATGCAAGCAAAGTGGGCTGTACCATGCCCACACTGCAGGGTCCTGTGCAGCAGCACAAGTGCTGTGGCAAACTATATATCAATAATAAAGTGTAAGGTGCAATGTAAAACAAGCAGTAACAATTCTAATTAATGCAAAAAAATACATTACTGACACTCAATATTTACTGTGAGCCAGCGGCATCAAAATGTGCTTTTGTGTATGTTATCTCAATTAGTCCTCCCAATAATCCTGTGAGTTTAAAGCTGGTGTTATTCTCATTCTGTAGTCGAGGGGCTAGTTAACGTGGCCAGAGTCACACAGCTTGTTAAGTGGTAGAGCCATGATTAAATACCAGGCAGTTTAGCTACATAACCCATGTTAGCAACCATATTCTGGTGCTGCTTTTATTTTGTGGCTGAATTGTTTAGAATAAACCAGTGGCATTTGTCTGATGAAGCAAGAAGGTACTTGAAAGAGAAAAATTGTCCATGAAGGAAAAGGCTGGTGGTTGCTGGTAGAGTAGTGTTATAGAGGGGTCGGAATTGGGATCAAGAATGCAGATAGAGAAGGGCAGGCATGAGAAATCACCCACTTGCTGTTTGAGAGAAGAGAAGGAGAAGATTGGCCACCAACAATACAGAGACAGAGGCAAGGAATTTTGCAGGTAAAAGAGGAAAGTAGTTAATTTTAGGAGCTATTTTGAGGTAAAGGAGACCACCAGCCATCATGAGAATTATTATGGTGGTTTTCTGAAAATATAATCTCCCACCAATAGTTTGATTAGACCTATTATACCTTTGGAGAAAAGGGCCAGAATGAGCTAGCATGGTGGGGGGGTCATTGACCTTGACACATTGCCACTGCAGCCTTTGGTGGAACTGTGAACATAGCTCCAAGGAGAGGATCATATTTTTGTGAATTGCTGTGGATTTGATTTGCTGCCCCAAGTGGAGCTGAGCAAAAGCAGGAGGTTAAGGAAAGAGTCATGTTGTTTCTTCCCCACTTGTGAAGATGTCCCAGGTTTAGGAGAGGAAGAGAAACACGAGGCAGAAGAAAGAATGAATGAAGTAGAGACATTTTGAATTTGGGGAATGCTGAGGCAGAAATCAGATACACCATTTAAGAGTATATCTCTCGGACTGTAAGGACGAGCTCTTTTTCTTGTTTTAAGGTTGTGCATTGTTTTATAAAATAAGTAAAAGACATGAGTACAAACTCAATCTTTCTATTATTAGATTCAACAGACACACAGTTGCTCTGTGAAGTTGCTAAAAAAGGTTCTAAGTGCTTGCTTTTAATCTGTGAAATGAGCTCCTCACACAGAGAAGCACATAGTGGGCCCCACTTTGCTGGCACCAATGAAGACTCGATGGAGGCAGGGCTGCTTACAGGTTTAGCCCCCTGAGCTCTTCCCAGACTGCCTAATCCAGTGCATGGCACGGGCCAGACACTTGGCCAATAAATGCTGGTTAATCCCTGTCAGAGATGATTTTTGTATGCAGAATAAGATCAGTATAGCAAGTTTTTCAAAAAATTTAATTAAAAGGTGTTCACTTGATAAGAGGGTAGAATCAAAGCAAAGTGTGCTCTACCTGGTTTGGCAAATTTCAAAAACCACATCTTTATAGATTTCAAACGAAATTTAGTTCCCAGAAAGCCAACATTTGTCACTCCTGCTTTGCGCACACTAACCTGAGCTGCAGTTCATCTCTGCCCCTAGGTCGTGGCAGCAGCTAAGGTGTGTGGAACTGCCAGTGAATCGCCATCAGTGAAGAGCCTCCGCTTGTTTGTTGCCGATAAAGATTTTTCCTTTAAAGCTGGCCAGTGGTAAGTGGCTTTTATATCTTCCAAGGATGTATACTTCAGAAGGTGTTATCAGATAGAGGGAATTACTGTATATTTTCTTCTAGAGAGAATTTCTATGGCTAGCTAGTCCCCAGGAGGAGAATTCAGGTCATTTCCATTCATGGTGGGCCTTTTTGGACATGAAGAATCTGATTCCTTCTCTTGCCTGAGCCCATGGCCCCCTCCTTTAGTCATATATGAAAATTTCTTTAAAATAAAACAGCTAGTTCTGGTCCAGGGAACCAACAGCACTGACAGTTATGTTCTGCTTGCTAATAGAATGCACCTAATAATCTAATCTGCTTGACTAATGTGTTGCTGGGGATTCATACATTTCTAAAAATTAGTCGTCTGTGGCTAATACAGAGTAGACAAAGTAGTCTGAAAAAAATATGTCAGACAGGGCCGACTATCCTCTCTACTGAATTCCTATATCACTCATACCTTGTCCAGGTTGAGTTTAAATATTGTGCTTAGTATATTTTCAGGATTCCCCAGTCAGGCTTAGCAAACCATCCCCCTCCCCAGCCTCCATATATACCACCATAAGTCCCTCCCATTGACTCTGAGGACTAATCAGTATGCTGACAGGCTAATAGCCCAGCTGTCCCAGTATTTCTCTGAATGGCCTCACTGAGCTGCAATTCTAGTTCATTTGTAAATAAAACAACTTGTATTTCCTAAGGAAAGGTGTGTTTGGGTGTGTGTGTCCTTTATTTGAATAAAGCATTCATTTCTAAATGAATTTCTGGCATGTCAGTCTTGGTAGTATTTCTTAGGAGTCACTTGACTAATTTTGGCAGTCCATCTGGAAATGTGGTTTTGTTAGAAGGAGGATGTGTGATAATAGCAAGTGTGATAATAGCAAGAGTTAGCAGTCTTGTGTTAATAGTTTGCCTTTGAATTTAGAACTAGAAAACAAGATGCTGATTGCAATAATTTGCGTTTGTGAAGCAATTTACTGCAATCTTTGCACATGTTCAGTGATACATATTAAATGCATTTTGGCAGTTTTAGGGGGTGGGCAACATATTTACCCTTCAAAAATGGTTTAGCATTTATTACATTGAAAAGTAGAAACTTTAATTTTAATGATCTGTTTTTTCTCATTTCCCTTCTGTGGAAGTGTTTGCGTCCTGTGCACAGTATTGTCTCTCCGCACGCCACTCTGAATTCTGCCAAGACTCAGACCTCAGTCTCCTGCGCAGAAAAGGCCTGGGTGTTAGTTGTACTGCTGTCACCATGGTGTGCCTATAAGTGTATTAGCACTTGCAGACTGCTATTATTTGATAAGAAAAATGTCATCATTCTAGAGAGAAATGGGGCCTATTGTGATTCTCAGATTTATTCAGGTTGTTGTTACATATCTCATCTCGGTGAATGGATTTGCTCTTTTCTCTGACTTGAAGGGCAGTTTTAGTGTGTACCTGACAGACCCTTGCTTCAAGGCTCAGGCTAGGGAGTGGCAGTGATTGGCTGGTTAGCGGAGACTGTTTTTTTTTTTCTGCTAGTGTGGGTTAACACTTATTCCTTGCCCCTGGGCCTTCTCCTTTTAAAAGGTCTCACTCTTACCTATGGCTTATGTATAGCCCTAGGGGTTGTGACTTCCTTTGAATATTTGACTTCATAGTTACAGGATGGCTATTTTCCTTCGGTTGGTGATGTCCATGTGTTCCATACTGTTGCTATGATGGCTTTGTGCTTTAGGGTCATGGATCAGCACTTTGGTAATAACCTCTGTGTGGCACTTTGGAGAAGAGGGTAAGGATTAGGAAGAGAGTGAGTTGGGAATGTGCCTGCTGTGCAGTCTGTGTAGTTAGGATTATCAGAACAGAGAGCTGTTGTTTGTAAAGGATCGCTCTTGGGCTCATCTCTAGGACAAGAGATTGGGCCACAGTTCCACATCTAGAATTCTTGACTGGTGGTTTCCCCTGACACCTGTCAAACTTTCAGGATGAGGTTCCAGACCCAACCATAAGTAAATAAAATAATGCTGCCTGTGTCCAGTTGGAGGTCTGGCCGCAGCTCTCCACAGGTAGACTTCTTCAGCGCAGGCCTGAAGTGAGTCACAGGGGGCCCTTGCTGCACTGCACTGTGTTCTTACTGGGCCCTCGCAAGGGGACTGGTTCCTACACCTGGAAGCCAGTTCCTAGAGCTCTAGCAGTCCAACCCAGATTAAAAGGCCAAGAGAGGAAATCACCTCAAAAAATATTACATGAGAAGGCCAAAACCTTGGGTTTTTCTGATCGCCAGGCATACCACTTGCTTAGCAGCTAGCTCCTTGGTGAGTCCTACTCTTTACCTGGTCAGAATTCCTTCTCCCTGGAAGTGGGAAGAGCATGCCATCAGCAGTTCGTAGGCAGTGTACAGCTGTCCTCTTCCAGTGTGACACTTGTTGCTTGTCTACTGCTGTGGGCAGATCCATCCCAGACGTGAGGCCAAATGGAGACTGCCCAGATCACGTGCTCGTGGTTCTGTCTATGGCAAGGGCAGTTTCTGGGTCTCTCTGGGCTTCAGTTTTCACCTCTTTAAAGAGGGAGCCGTAGTATTGCCATGTTTAGGGATAAAGTGTTTAGCAGAATGCCTAATATTAACTTCATTAATTTGGTTGTGATTCTGGTTATCGTTAGCATTTCACTCTGTCAAGTAGCTCCTGTGTGCTGGTGGAGACCTAGGGGACAAGTTCAATTCATTGTTCCCTTGTCAGGTTCTGTGTAGTGAGGCTGTTAGTTGGCAGACTGGCAGGCCAAGTTGGAGTGGGTGACTGTACCTCGCCACTGTGACGCCGCTGATGCTGCACCATACTTAGTTCATACTGACCGAGCAGAGGGTGCCACCTGAGGGAGGTAAGGCCAGGGTGTTTTCGCAGAGTGAAGCAGATGAGGGGAGCAAGATTAGAGAAATAAGACTCTACGCCTGTTCCTGAGCAGGCCCACTCTCTGTGTTAGTGTATGACCTGCATAGCCGCATGTAGCTGCTCTGACTTTCACACGATCACACATAAACAGCCTTGCATTCCCTGGCTTTTCCTTCAGACTCTGTTTCCCATTGCACTCTTTGTCATTTAACACTTGGTTTAAGCAACATGTGCTCTATGAAGTCTTTAATTTCTCCACTCTTGGTAGAATTAACTACTACTTCTGTGCCTGTCTCCCTACTGTAAGCAGATTTTATTATCGATTTTGATGGTTATGTAATTACTAATTTTCCTCTTGCTAAGGTGGGTTTATTGAAGGCAGGCACCAAGACATCTGTGGTAGTTGTACCTCCTACAAGTTCAGTGGTACCTCAGTTCACGAACTTATTTTATTTGATTTTGGAAAAGGTGGCCATGTTTGTTTTTGTGTGGGAAAGATGGCTGTGGTTGTGTTTGTCACCTGATGCAGAATTTGCAAACAAAAACAATTTTTTGCCAGACATTTCTGTTTGTCAACCAAATTGTTTCAAACAAAGTGTTGGTAAACCAAGGCACCACTATACCATTGTGCCCGTCCGTGGGAGCAGGGCCTCTCCATTGTGTTTACCCAGGTGGATGAGTGCAGAGCTCTGAGAGCGGTGGCAGAGGACTAGAGTTTGGACTCTTACAGTACAGCATTGTCATTTGGCCATAGTTTGCATGCCTGCTCTGTACTCAGCACTGGGGCTACATTTGTAGACAGGACCTGGCTGTCCGCTGTGTCTGAGTTGGACATGGCTGTGTCACGCTGCCAGGTACCTGGACTCTTCAGTTCTGCTTGTGTATAGTAAGTGCCTTAGCTTGTGGCTCCCAGGGCGCCTGTCCTGAAAAGGTGTTTTTCTTGGACAGATGTTTATGAAATACATTTTCATACTTTTTAAAAATCTGTTCAGACAGGGCTTTTAATATAATTTGAATTCTTCTGTATCAAGGGGTTGTTTTTTCTGAAGGTGGCTTTTCAGTTACTAGAGTAGAGGGTTATTTCAGGAAAAGGTCTTTATCAGCATTGCACAGGAGAGGGCGCTGCAGTTCAGGAGATGAAGCAGCAAAAATAATATTTTTCAAACATGGAAATAGTGGAGATTCTGTATGTCTCCTGATAGTATATAGCGCCTGTATTAATAAATTTTTATCTTCTCTGAAGTTAAGTATTCATGGGAAAGAGTCCAGTGAAAGCATACTAGGGTGCCTTTCTGGAGCGCTTTCAATCCAGAGATGGTTTTTTAAGACTATAATTATGAGCAAATATTTAAGGGCATAGATGAGAGGAATATATATTATAAGGCAATAGATCTAACCAGAAGAGAGCATCTTGTGCTTTTCAGAGAAGTCTGCATGTAAGACAGCAGCTGGGGAGAGATGACACTTTTTGCTCCTTTGTGGCAAACAAATACCTAAAATGGGTATTTACATTTCCTGGATACAGGGTTGAGAATTTTTTGTGGTGCTAGGTTGTAATAAATTTTCCTTTCCTTGATGTATGTCCAAGTTTGTTACATTGCCTTTAATTCCCACCAGAAAAGGTTTCTGTGGCATAGAATTACTGAATCCCTGAAACTTGGGAGAGTTCTAAAGTATTAAGAAAACCAAGATGTATCATGTACAGGTACAAAATAACCATGTTGATTATGGTCATTATGTATACAATGTACCAATACATGTTCTTGGTAAAAATAAAAATTAAAAAAAAAAGATTAAAAAAAAAAAAGAATGTGACTTGAAGAAAAGAAAAGAATATCAGTCTTTCAGAAGTTAGAAGGCTACGTCAGCCTGTTTAAGCTTGGCAAATACCAGTGAGTTTTTGTTGCCATTTGTTTTGTTTTGTTTTGTTATTTTGAGACAGGGTTTTGCTATGTAGTTCAGACTGGCTTGAACTCATTGTGTAGCCTAGACTGGCCTTGAACTCCTGGCGATCCTCCTGCCTCAGCCTCCCAAGTGCTGGGATTACAGGTGTGCACATCATGCCTGGCAATTGCCATTGTTTTTTAAATAACTATTTTATTGGGATATAATGTACATGTAAAATACACTTGAAGTGTCCAATTTACTAGATTTTATTATACTCAGAGTTGTACAGCCATCATCCTAATCCAATTTTAGGACATTTTTATCATCCCACAAGGAAATCTATACCAATTACCATTTTCTCCCCATTCTCCTGCCCCATAGACAATTATCAATCTACTGTCTCTTTGGATTTGCCCATTCTGGATATTTTATGTAAATGGAATCATAGTATGTGGTCTGTTTTTGACTACTTTTTCTGGCTTCTTTCACTTAACATAACATCAAGTTGTATCTGTGTTGTAGCATGTATGAGTACTTGTATACCATATTTTGTTTATTCATTCATTCATCAACTCTTGGACATTTCAGATTGTTTCTACTTTGGAGCTATTATGAATAATGATGCTATGAACGTTGGTGTTCAAGTTTTTGAGTAGATGTATATTTTCATTTCTCTTGGATATAAGCCTAGGAATGGAATTTTGGGCCATATGATAACTCTATTTAACATTTGCATGCACTGCCAAATTGTATCCTAAAGTGGCCGTATTATTTGACAAGAAACATGTATGAGTTTGTTTCTCCAGGTCCGCACTAACACTTGGCTGTTGTTTCTTTTGGGTGTGAATTTGATTGACTAAATGACTAATGATGTTGAGCATCTTTTTATGTGTTTATTAGCTATTTATGTATCTTTGAAGATATGTTAATTAAAACCCTTTGCTCATTTTAAAATTTGGGTTGTCTTTATTAGTGAGTTGGAATTTTTTGTATAATCTGTGAATTCAAGTTCCTTAATGGAGAGAGTTATCTTTTAACTTTTTTTTTCCTTCCTTGCTGCTAGGGTTGAACCCAGGGCCTTTGCACTGAGCTACATCGCCAGCCCATTTTATCGTGAGACAGGGTCTTGTTAAGTTGCCCAGAGTGGGCTCAAATTTAAGATCTTCTGCTTCAGCTCCCAGGGAGTACAGTTGCAGGCATGTGCCACTGCACCTTGCTTGTCTTTTAACTTTCTTTTTTTCTTTTTTTTTTTTTTTGTGGTGCCGGGGATCGAACTCAGGCCCTTGTCCTTGCAAGGCAAGCATTCTAATCACTGAGCTAAATCCTCAGCCCCTGTCTTTTAACTTTCTTGATGATACATCATTTGTAGCACAGAGTTTTTAATTTTGATGAAATCCAGTTTCTTTCCTTTGCTTTCTTTCTTTCTTTCTTTTTTTTTTTTTGACTGTTGCGGTTTGGTGTCATATCTAAAAATCCATTGTCAGTGTTTTCTTCTATGAGTTTATTGGTTTGGGCCTTTATTTAAATTCATGTTTATTTTTACTTAATTTTTATATACAATAAAAGGTACGGGTTCAGCTTCAGTACCATTCCCTGAATAAACTGTCTTGGCACCTTTGTCAGAAATCAGCTGACCATAAGTTTAAGGGTTTATTTCTGGACTCTATTTTATTCTGATCTGTACATCTGTCCTTATACTGTACCAGTGCCACAATGCCTTCATTCCTCTAGCTTTTTAGTAACTCTTTTTTTCTTTTCTTTTTTTTTCTTTTTTGGAGTTGGGAGTCGAACTCAGGGCCCTGTGCTTGCAAGGCAAGCGCTCTAACCACTGAGCTAAATCCCCAGCCCATTAGTAACTCTTGAAATCAGGAGATAAGTCTTCCAAATTTATTCTTTTACAAGATTCTGGCTTCCTTTAATTTCCATATGAATTTTTTGATCAAGTTATTAATTTGTACAAAGAAACCAACTAGTGTTTTGGTAGATATTGCTTTGAATTGGTAGATAGGTTTGAACAATATTGCCATTTTAACAACCTTAAGTCTTCCAAGTCATGAACATGGGTTCTCTTTCCATTTATTTGGATCTTTAAGTTTTTTTTAAACCATGTTAATAATTTTTAGTATACATGTCTTACCTATTTTTGTTAATTGTATTCTTTTTATGCTATTATAAATGGATTTTTTTTCTAAATTTCACATTTGGATTTTTCACTGCTAGTGTAGAGAAGAAATATTGTTGAGTTTTGTATACTAATCTTGTGTTCTGCTGTCTTGTTTGAACTTGTTTATTACTGTCTTTTCAGTGAATTCCTTTGGATTTTTTTGTGGATGAGCTCATGCCTTTCCTGCCCTCTAGTCGGCATGTGTTTTATTTGACTGTCTTGCTTTCACTGGCAAGAACCTAGTACAGTGTTGAGTAGAAGTGGTAGGAGCAGGGGTCCTTGTCTTGTCCAGGGAGGAAATGTTCAGCCTTTTGCCATTAAGTTTGTTGTCAGCTGCAGGTCTTTATAGATGTCCCTTATTGTGTCGAAGACGTTCTCATTTATTCTTACTTTCTTGAGTGTTTTCGTAATAAAAGCATGTTATATTTTATCAAATGCCTTTTTTGCATCTAGTAAGATATTTGTGTGGGTTTTCATTTTTTTCTACTGATACTATATTGATTAAATTTCAAATGTTAAACTAACCTTGTGTTTCTGGGATTTTTGTGTCTTCATTCAAAAGGGAAATTGGTCCATACTTTCCTTGTAGTATCTTTGCCAGATTTTGATATCAGGGTATATTGGTCTTATAGAATGAGTTGGAAAGTGTTTTCTTCTGTTTTTGCAGAGTTTGTGAAGGATAAGTATTCTTTAAATGTTTTTATCAGTAAGGCTGTCTGGACCTGAACTTTTCTTTGTGGGAGTTTTAAAATTACTAATTTAGTCCTTTAATTTCTTAGCAATCTGTTGATATTTTCTGTTTCTTCTTGAGCCACAGTTGGTAGTATATGTCTTTTTAGGAATATATGCATTTTATCTAAGTTTACTAATTTTTGGTATACAATTCATAGAAGTCCTATAATCTTTGTTTTTATAAGGTTGGTAATAATGGCCCCTTTTCTGTTCTTAATTTTAGTAATTTATCTTTTCTTTTTTCTTCATCTAACTAAAGATTTGTCAATTTTGTTTACCTTGTTACCTATTTTAAAAATTACTTTCAACCGTAATCATTTATTTGTCTTTCCTTTTAGGATTGATTTCTTCATCCCAGGAGTCTCTGTGGTTGGTGGGTTTTCAATATGCTCCAGTCCCAGACTGCTAGAACAAGAAAGAATGATAGAATTGGCAGTGAAATATGCCAGCCACCCTCCTGCTCTCTGGATTCACAATAAGGTGAGAAACTACCTTTTTAAACCTGGGTATTTGGTATCTCTGTCTCCCCCACAAGATTTATGTTCAAATCACTGGATCCACCTAAAAAACCTGGTATTGAGTAATAAAGATACATATTCACACAGAGCTTCCCAGAAAGAGTAAAGAAGCGGAATCTTTTTGATACATGAAGTATGTATGATTCAAAAGGACTAAGATTTGGAAATATTTTGTCTTACCAAGTAATATTCAATAGAATACTTTGTAAGGATTAAAACATTTTGCATTTTATGTAAATTTTTAAAAATTGGCTTTGTTTGTCATACAAGGGTAAATTGAATTATTTTAATATAACTGTCATAAGTAAAGGAAATTATCATTCTGTCCAGTATTTGGAGGGAAAACATTTCTGATTACATAATACTACTGGTGCCCAGAGATGAGCACAAATAAATCCATGGTATTCTCTGTTTCAGTCCCTGTTTATCTCTTCACATGGGACTCTGAGAGGGAATCCAAATTTAACTAGCACTGATAACTCATTCTTTATTACAAGGCTCAACACAAATCCTACATAAGCTGTCTGTCATTACCAGGTAGAACTCTGGTAACAAAAAATGAACTCAGGTAAGTTAGTTTTTGTCTTAGTTTTTGATCCTGAAAAGAAGTTTTTCGTCTTCTTTTCACTGCCATGCTATTTATTGCTAGTGTGCCTTCTGCATTTACGAACAACCTCCATCACATTAAAGGTGTTTTCTTAACTCCTTCACCAAAAAGAAATGTACTGGTACAAAGATGGCTTCAGAAATTCAGCATTGTCTTCTTTTCCTGGAAATCATTGAGAATCAACAAAGGAAAACAGAAAAACAAAACAAAACAAAACTATTTGCAGCAGAACTTGGAAAACATACTCTAGTATCTTTTTAAAGATTGCAGAGAATTGTATTTATATAAGAGCCACATGGGAATAAGTGGAGGAGAGAGGACAAGAGGGCAACAGTAGTAGATCTTATAGAGCACCAAAAAAGTGTATATGTGAGTAGGGTGGGACCTGTATGCCTTGTTTGCAAAAGAAAGTGTGGAAACGTGGTTGAACTTAGTGGCTGTGGAAGTCCCACATGGATGCAGTTTGGTACAGCTAGGAGGCAGGGCACACAAGGAATCACACAGAGAGGCCATATGTATAGGAGCTACTCTGCCCTTGAAATGGCTGAGAGAGCTTTTCTGTTGGGCAGAGCGCTAGTTTAGGATACTCTTTTGGCCCATTTCTCTGTATAGAACCATCTTGTAAGTAATTGGTCATTAAAAAAGGAAGTTTATCTTAATCTCATGAAAAAAATTAAAGAAGATATGCTTAAATAGTTACCTATTTTTATGAATTGGGGGACTCAAGATAGTAAGGAAGTCAGTCCTTAAATTGATTTATAATAACACTAATCAAAATCTTAAGATCTTTTATAGATATAGACAAGTGATTTTAAACTTTATATAGAAAAGGAAAACAATTTTGAAAAATAAAAACAAGGAGAAATCACATTATTTAAATTTAAGATTAAAGTAGAGCAACAGTAATCAAAATAGTGGGGTATTAGTGAAAGGAATAGACACACAGATAAATAGATACAACATTTAGAAATTGACACAGAAATGATCATTTTATTTTTGGCGAAGATGCTAAAGAAATTCTGGAAAAAGGATAGTATTTTCAACAAATAGTGCTAACACAATTGTACATCTATATGCAAAAAAAAAAAAAAAAGAGAGAAAACTTTAACCTAAACCTCATACTTTATATTCAGAATTAACTTGAAATGGTTTGTAATCTAAATGTAAAGCACAAAACTTCAAAGTTCTAGAAGAAAACAGGAAATAGTTGGAACTTAGGATAGGCAAAAAGTTATTAGACATGACACCAAAAGCAAGATCTAGAAAAGAAAAAATGATACATAGGACTTGGTCAGAATTAAAACTTTTTCTGTAAGACTGTTAACAGAATTAAAAAATAAACTATAGACTAGGAGAAAATACTTGTGAATCAGATACGCAAAGGGTTTACATCCAGAACACAAAAAGAAATATCAAAAGTCAACCTAAAGAAGACAAGCAATATAATTTTTAAGAAAAAGGCCCAGGATGGTGGTATACACCTCTAATCCTAACTACTTGAGAGATTGAGGCAGGAAGATTACAAGCTTGAGGCCAGCCTTGGCAACTTAGTGAAACCATGTCTCAAAATAAAAATGGAATAAAAAAAGGACTGGGAATTATCTCAGTGGTAGAGTACCCTTGGGTTCAGTCCCCAATACTGGCAGCATGCCATACATTTGACAGTTTCATATAAAGTTATACACATAGACTTATCATATGACCCAGCAGTATCATTCTGGAGTTTACCCTAGAGAAGTGAAAGCTGTGTTCATATAAAAACTTAACATGAATGTTTATAGCATTTCTATTTGTAAATATCAGACTAGAACAACTCAGATGTTTCTCAGCAGGAGAATGGATAAACAAACTGTGATACATTCATGGACTCAGCAATAAAGAGGAATGAACTATTGATGCACACAGCAACTTGGGTGAATCTCAGAGGCATCATGTTAAGTGGAAAAAGATGGTTCCAAAAAGTTACATACTGTACAATCCCATTTATGCCACATTCTGGAGTACAAAAGTAATGATGGGAAACAGATCAGGGCCTCATAAGGTTTGGAGTAGGGGAAGCTGTGAGCATAAAAGGACAACAGAGAGTTTTGTGGGGGGAGGGGCTCTTTTTTTGGTGGGGGATGGTTTACTGGGGATTGAATTCAGGGCCTTGTGCTTTCTAGGCAAGTGCTCTACCACTGATCTAAATCCCCAATGCCTCCTTTTTTATTTAAATAGTACTTTGCATTGAGCTACATCGCCCCCCTAACCCTTTTTTAAATTTTGAGACAGAGTCTCACTAAATTTCCAGGCTAGGCTTGAACTTGCAGTCCGTCTGCCTCAGTCTCAGCTTTCTATAGTGCTGGGATTACAGGCACATTCCACTATGCCCAGCGGAACTATTCTATATCTTGATTTTGATGGTAGTTACATAGGTCTATACATATGTGTTAAAATTCATAGAGGTGTATGCCAAAAAAAAAGTCAGAGTAAGTTCCTTTAAAAATTTTTAAGTTTGTAGGCACACAAAAATACATTGTTTTTATATATTCTTTTGTCAGCCATGTCTGTTCAGGAAAACCCCAGGTGCTTGCTTGCTTTGGCATTTCCATTGTAAATGTATCCTGTCACATTTTTATCCTCTCACCTCTGAGTCTCCTTTGGTATAGCCTCAGCTGCCTTATTCCTTTTTAAACTCTCTGTAGATTTTCAACCCATAACTGCTGTAGGCTACTCCTTTGGTCTCTAAATTATGCCCCTGGGGTGGGACCAACAAAATATCCACATGCCCCTTTTCAGATTCAAATTGAGCATAGCTACCCTAGTTCCTAGCACCAGAAGTGTGCACTTGTACACACAAACACACACACACACACACACACACACACACACACACCCACCCACCCCCATACACCCATACACACAGACACCCTGCCCTGCAGTTGTCCTTAGCCTTCCACATGGTCCTGGTCCATGGCTCCCTGCTTGGTTTCATGCCTCATTGGCATTTCAATGAAGGAACTTACTCTTAGAGGTTGTAGAAAATCTGAAAGTGGCATTGCCTGAATGCACATTCCTAATTGTGGTGCCTGCTCTACTCTGCCCAGTGGGAGTTGCAAACAGCCTTTATGAAGTCAGATTTTTCTTGGAACCATTTTCAGGTGGCTATTTTCCTCCTGACGATTTGTCTTATTAAGCTATTAGAGTGGACAATAGAGGCACGTGAGTGTCTGGGTGGCAGCAGGCTGCTCTGTTGGGACGTGGGATAAAGTGCCATAAATGTCTTCCTTTATTTCATTGCTTTGGCTCAAACTCCTGGCAGGGTAAGGGTTTCTAGCCAGCTATTGTGTGTTCGGCTCCAGTTGCTGTGGAAAGTTATTTCACAAGTAGAAAATCTATACTCAAATTTGATACATTGCTATGAAATTGAAGATAGTGTCTTTTTATGTACTTACATATCCTATGTAGTGCTTTGAGTTCATGCTATCCTGGTAGTTTTTATTGATCAACAAAAGATACAAGTAGCTTTTGATTCTTTCCAGATGCTAGCAAATTAGAAGGTAGATATCTCCTGAGGATTATTTTGTCGCTAAAGAGAATACAGCTTTCTGGGGCATTATCCTTCCCTGGGGCACATTTTCTTGCCAACTTTGGGGTTGAACATACTCTGCTTTCTAAAAACAATAAGCTAAGGGCTTTCTTTGTTGTCTTTACTAAGTATGTATGCCAAAGATGGCCATTGAAAAATTCTCATTTCAGTCTCTTTTATGCTAAGATTCCTGTAGACAAAAAGATTTATATAAGCAAGTGAGAGAGGGGTAGAGGAAGGATGTAGGACAATGCAATCCACTGTCATCCTTAGGCAGGCAGAGCTTCTCGTGTCTTAGATTCTATTTTCAAGACTTGAAGGACCATTTAAAAGTACTTGGGCAGCCAGTGCACCCATTCCTAGATTTTAGTTATTCCTAACCAGATACTCTCTGGCTGCTAATTTCTTTTGTCAAAATGAAAACCCACTTAGTATCATGCATGTAACGATCTCATATATTTATAAGTTAAGTTCAGACATTTTTGCCTCAGAAAAAGGATTTCTATTCTTTTAACAGTTTTTAACCAAAAAGTACCTATTTTGTGAATTGAGATAATTTTCATTTTTTCTTAGGTTTTTCAGTAAGTTTAACTTGTCTTTCAGTTTAGAGCCTCAAATTAAATTACTGTCTGAAAATACTGCTCACCTACAATGTGTGAATGCCAAGGGTTTGGTCCTTAAAAAGTATGTGATATGTTATTATTTCTTAGGAGAGAGTTCATTTACTTGGCTTATGCCAGGAACATGTAATAGCACAAACCTATCTTTGCTCGTAATATAAATTTCTTTATTCTTGGATTGTCTTTCTAGTGACAGGGAAGAAGAAAGCAGGTGTGCCCAGCATTTTTTCTTCTCTGACCAAAATACCCTCTTGTCTAAAGCCTGGTACCAGTGGGGAGTTTTCTCCCACTGTATGATTTAATGCCCATAGCACCCCTGTGAAGTGCGGTGGGCAGGTGCTTTTACCCATTTTCAGGCAGCAGAGGCTCACAGATGTTAGAAGGACTTGCTGGATCTCTCATTTTTAATCTCTTTTATAATTAAAGTTCAGTCTTTTGATACCTAAATCAGTATGTTTTTCTCCAGAACAAGTTCTCTCCCCTGTCGGATCCAGTGCTTCCTTTCTAGAACTATCCTGAAATGAAATTCATAGTTGATGGACTAAATACATACTTAAATAAGTCTCTTAAGTATAATACAATATATAAACCTGGGGTGTATGTTAACTAGAAGATTGAAGCTTGTCAGGTGGTTGTTCCTAAACATAGAATCATTGTGAATACATGGTCTACAGATGCAAATGTTGTGTGTATGTTGTGTGAGTGACAGAAGGACATGCATGCCACCAGCTGGATGTGGGTTTCCAGAATATGGTTGGTAAAGTTCTGAACATAACCAAGCACAGTAAATCTACACAGAGTTACACTGTGGAAAATTCAGAAAAATTAGATCTGTGCAAAAAAGGTTCTGTATTTATTTATGAAAAGTTAGCATCTAGTCTCAGATCATTATAATCCAGGCTTCACTTACATGAACAACTCATGATCCATTCTGAAGTTGTTGTCCGAATAGTCCTCTGTATTGCAGATAATGGTATGGTGGCAAGCCAGCTCCCTGAATGAAGAAAGCCTGGTTTGTATGATTTGTTGATCTCTGTGTGTTAAATACTCCCACAGTGACTCATTTCAAACTACCAGTAGATACTAACTCACAAAATTTCTGCATACTTAACCATCAGTTTAGGAGGAGCTAGCTCCAGGACATCACTAATTTTGTAGGATGTCTAGCATCTCTGGCACCTGCCTTCTAAACACCACTTGGGTTTCCCAGAACATTGTAACAACCAAAAAATGTTGCCACAACTTTCCAAGATACCCCATTAGGGACAGTATTGCGACAGAGAAACTGATGCATTCAACTTTGGTGATACTTCTGGTGTGGTGACCACACAAAATAATTGCTTTACCTGAGTGGGTCTGTGTGGGACTCACTCCGAGAGTGAAACCTCTGGCTGCCTGTTCTGGCTGCTCCAGAGAGACGAGGACAGCGTTGCACAGTATCACTATCCTGGTCTGAGTCTGTAGAGCTGGTCTGGCTATGCTCTGCTGAGGGTTGAGAGGGAGCCCAGTACTCACCCATCTAAGCCCTGATGAGCCATGGCAGCTAGGGTCGTGACACTTGCCCCACCTATTTCTCTCAGCCTTGATGAGAGTAAGAAACACCACTCAGATAAAGGACAGCCATACTCCATAGCCATCCCCTGCTGGAGTCCATTACCACTTTTGTCAGCTCATTTCATCACCCGAGAAGTCAACAAATAACAAAAATCAGTGAAGCAAGTCACCTTTCCTCAGTGGTGGTGTGGATGTGCAGTAAGGATCACAAAGGCGGGGCAGCATGCGGCCTATATAATGGACAAGTGGAATCAATTCACAGTCCCCCAAGAAAATTGAGAGCAAGCTGCAGAAATAGTCCTAAATACTGATACAAATGCAGAAGGTAGGCCCAGTTAATTTTATGTAAGTAGAACATTTGGTTTAAGACCCGTGCTACAAAGGACTAAAAGTTCTTTTTTTTCATCTGCCATAGTGTACACTTGACTCTGAAGTGGCTGTGAGAGTGGGTGGAGAGTTCTTCTTTGACCCTCAGCCCGCAGATGCCCCCAGAAACCTCGTGTTGATTGCAGGAGGAGTTGGAATTAACCCCCTGCTTTCCATCCTGCGGCACTCAGCAGATCTTCACCGAGAGTGGGCAAACAAAAGAAGTGGATATGAGATAGGAACAATAAAACTATTTTACAGTGCAAAGAATACTAGCGAACTCTTGTTTAAGGTAAGAGTGGGAATGTATATTTTATAATTTGCTCTAAGCAAACTTGTATAAAGGTATTATCCACAAAAATGTCTTATCTAGGTTCTGATTTCTCTGCAGAGGTTCAGACAAAAGGCTTGGCATGGCTTTATCATGTTCAAATGAGAATCAACCAACACATCTTACCCAGAACAAATAAAACGGCTAGTGTTGAGGAGGCTCCAAGTTAAGTGACAGGATAAGGTGGGTTTTGGCAGGATGGAATCTGGAGGTTAGGTCAACAGAAAAGTCGCTCTGACCCCGAGATTCTGAAAATAGTCAAGAGACCTACAAGTGGGCTCATGTGTCACAGAAGTAGGAGAGAGCCAGATAGTTTGGACCCAGCTGGGTAAATGAAACCCCCATCAGTTGCATCTGTTGAAACTAAGTACATTCAACAGAGAAGGCTTTCACTCATGACTGCTTAGCAGCTGCAGAAATGAACAAAAGAAGAGAAACAGTTAAAAGACACAACTGTGGTCAGTGAAACTGCTGCTTAATTGCCAATGCTTAAGAAAAAGGAAAAAGAAAAAACTCCCGGAGAGTTAGTAATATGCTTGTTAGCATATTCAGATTTCAATTAAAGCCAAATAGCCCTCTGTACTCTGAATGCTCTGGCCTGCTAGGCTGCAAACAATATCTCCCTAAGTAGAGAGCAAGAGCGGCAGACGTGTGCAGAATGGGAGTTGAGGTTCGGCGCAGTGGTTATGCACATCTGTTTTGATTTTTTAAATTGTAGTGTGACCAAATATGTTTGACATTCCAGAACAATATCCTCGATTTAGTAAATGAATTTCCTGAGAAGATTGCATGCAGTTTCCATGTTACAAAACAGACTACACAAATCAGTGCAGAACTTAGGCCATACATCACGGGTGAGTCCCCTAAAGATATTTTGACTATCTCCATGCAGTTATTTGGTGGACATGCCAGTTGGTTGAGCATAGATGCTTTATTGTTGGGAATTGCTGGCTGGGGACTATCAGTATCAGAGGAATTGGAAGATGATCCATCATGGAAAAACAAGGAAATACTTGGGTTTACTTACTATTTACAGACTTTCTACTGTGCATATTAAAAATTTTTTCAGAGGCCTTTGTGTCATTGCTTTATTGTGCATACAAAAATTCATATTCCAGCCTTGGCTGAATTGATTCCATTTGCTGTTACTGTTCATTTAAGTTACTTGGGGTTTCCCATTTTGAAGGGTTTTGTAAAATTTTATTTGTAAAACACTTTACATATTTGTTTTGCTAAAGGCAATGTTGCATCTCCATCAAAGACCAGTAAGCTAGCTGGTTCTCTCTCCAGAGTGCATTATGGTTAGCTTCGCACTTTGTTTGCCATTAGTTTAAGAAGCCTCAAGACTCACTGGGCTAGATTTACTGCAAACTAACACTGTTGCTGAATTGCGCTTACTCCCTCTTCATTTCAGAATACAAACATGTCTAGCTTAATTTGGCGTTTATTCCATTTTTTGGCAGAAGGAAGAATAACAGAGAAGGAGATAAAAGATCATATTTCAAATGAGACTTTATTCTATATTTGTGGCCCGCCTCCAATGGCAGACTTTTTCTCCAAGCAACTGGAAAACAGCCATGTTCCCAAAGAGCATATTTGCTTTGAGAAGTGGTGGTAGGGAGTGGGCAAAGGCACAAAAGAAGAAAAAAGTGAGATCCACTCAAGAAAGTAAGAGGTATTTTATATCATTTGTGGCAAGGTGGATTTACCTGTACTTCAGTCGTTTTATTTTTTTTAAAGCTGTGAACTAAGTGACCAGCTGGAGGATAAAATAAAAGCTAGCTAACAGACTCAATGGATAAACTTTTTGCAAAGACTTCATTGATCAAAATATTTTTTAGTATATTGATTTTTTCCATTAATAACAATTTGACTCACGAAGTGCCTTGAATTGGTCAATACAGATTTTTTTTTTGCCATTAGAGAAAAAGGTGTGTGTGTGTGTGTGTATGTGTTTGTGCGCGCACATGTGTGTGTGTCTGTATGGGGAGAGAGAAAGGAGAGATGAGAGAAATCGTCAAAAAAATGTATATATACTTCAGCAGTTTGTCATACTAATAAATGTCTAGAAGCTAACGGCCATCACTTTGAGCATTTGTAATAATTGTAGAGGCCAAAGCTAACTTGTAATAATCTCATGATGTCTCAATAAATTTAGCATTAAAATATTTATACAAGTTTTTCTTTCTTGAGGTATACATTTTTTTGGCGATCTCTATATTTAATGATGGGAAATTGTGGATTTTTGTGTGACTCATAGACTATCTTTAAATTATTTGACAGAAGTCCATATATCTTGTGTTCAGTGAACTTAAAATTTAAATACATTCTTAATAATTTTACTTTAAAAATTCCCAATTTTTAATGCCTTAGTTTACTTTCACCTTATTTGAACTATCAAAGTTAAGTTTGGAAATGGGAAATTATTAGGCAAACTGCTGTGGGGAGTTGAATATCAAGTATATTTGCTTTGTTGGTAATGAATATTATAAGTACATATCCCCTCAGTGAAACCCTTTCTGTGTCTCCACTGTGTGTCTTACCATTGTAGGAGGGGCTTCTGGTTTGGGAGGAAGGTGCTGGTAACTGTCGTGTTCTGTATTGAATCTACCTTCGATGGCCGGGCTGGCTGGCTGTGGAACTGTACATCGGATTGATTAAGGGGTATAGAGCCATTTCCAGATCCCACTTCTCTGCTTTTTATTTCCTTCCTCTTCAAGCGTGGCCTCTGACAGTGCATATTTGCTGAATGACTGAAAGTAGTTAACATTTTAGCTCCTCACTAAGTCTGGAGTTGGGAGGCAGTCCCCAGGGCGGAGAGAAAGAAGGGTGGAGCCTCATCCTCAGGCTTCTCTGGTGAAACTGCTACAGACTGTTTCTTCTCTTTGTTTAGATTTTTAAAACTCCAAAAGAAGACCGTGGGCTGCTTGAGGCCAGGCCATTCTTTTTGTGACAGTCTTGGAACCAAGGCAGTCAGCCTGGAGAATGCTAGAGGGTGGAGGGAGCTGGAAGGGAGGACAGACAGTGCTGGAGCTCATTCTGTTTGTGAGCTGATGAGAGGAGACAGGTTGCCCTTTCTTACTTCTGTTGCTGGAGGAACTTCTGTGCTCAGACACATAATCGATTCATGGGACCTGAATAGGGCTGGCATCACCACTGTAGCCTCTGTCCTGTTTTGAGTTTTTTCCGGTTTTAAACAAAGATGGTTTTGGTCAAATACTGTCATGTGCCACTTAATGACTGGGATAAGTTCTGAGAAATGTGTTTTAGGTGATTCTGTTGTTGTGTGAGTATTCACAGTGTACTTCGCAAGTGGGTATGATGTCTCCAGGTGATGTAGACTTCTGAGACTGCTGTTGTATATATAATCCATTGTTGACTCAAACAATATTATGCAGCATGTGATAATTGATCCCAGATTTGAATTTTCAGTAAGAGGAAGAGAGGGGTTGTTGACCTGATAGGCATAATCATCTGCATTTCACAGGTGAGGGAACTGTGAGAAACCTGGACTGCCACAAGGAATCCTGACTTACCGATTGGTCTCAAAGCCCTGGTTTGGGGGCTGGGCTTTGGCTCTGGGTACTGAAGAGGCCTAGGAGTATAGCATGCTGTGATCCAGGGCTGTGGAGTTGTCAGGGCCTCTTCTGCCAACTGGTAAAGGCAGCTGGCAGGGGAGAGACCCCAAGGTACAGAGAAAGAGCCCAGCACAGGCCTCTGTGCCAGGAGTGGAGGAGCAGGGCAAGTGTCCTCTGTGCAGCACAAGGTGGGAGCATAAAGAGGTGCTTCCCTCTGCCTCTGTCTAGCCAGCACCATGCTGTGTGCCTGCCATTGTCAGAGAGGAAGGACCACCTGTTTGTGAGAGTCTGCCTGCCACCCTGCTGCCGGCTCACTTTCACCATCTGTGAACCACTAAGATGAGCCAGGGCCTGACCTTTGCTTACAGTGTAATTCCTAAAACTCTGTCACTCCATTGCTAAGTGCTGAATAGCATTTTCTGGTCTGCTGGCCAAGAAAGCACTGCTGACCTTGCCTGCCAAGCCAGTCCAGATCTCTTTGGTACTCAAGTTGAATGAACTCCAGCAAGGGTGGCTTGAAATTTATAGTGTGTGGCTGAATGGTGTAGATTAGAGAGAGCCCTTAAGCCAGACTCCCCAGGTTCAAATCTCAGCTGTACTACCTACGACGTAGATAACTTTGACTGCTTTATGTCTTATTTTAAAAGGCTGATAATAGAACTGTGTCCTTTATAGGCCTGTTGTGGAGATTAAATGTTATTACACATGTAAAATACTAGCAGCGCATGCATGAATATATTGTCATTATTTTGTATTCCTTGTCCTATTCAGGAAGGATTTCAAGAGACTGGATGGCTTAGATTTCAGTCCACTAACTCATAACCTTCCTGTGGGTAGGTACCAGTCTTGTTCAGCACTGTACTTTACATATGATAGGTATTTATTTATGTAAGGGCCTGCCCAGAGCAGATGAAATGGAGTAAAAGACTTAGTAACGATCTCTGACTTTTACTAAGGGCCAGTTTGTGAGGCTGTTTCTTGTGACAAGAGACTAGGTTAGCATAATGCATGAATCTTTCTCAAATTTTAAGTATATGAGCACTGTTCACTAGAAAGTGGAGCAAACACTTGGCCTTCCCCAAATAGTTTACTCTCAGATGGACTTTCTGTAAGGCAAGGAGCACTTCAGGTGGATGTGGAGCCCTGAGATAAGGATGTTCCCTGGGATCTTAGCTCTCAGTAGCCCATATTTAAAAAAAAAAAAATTATGAAGAATTATATATCACAGTAGAAGAAAAAGCAAAATGAACTCCATGGATCCATCACTCAACTTCAGTGACTGTCAGTGTTCTGCTGTTTTGTCATGTCCCCTTTAAATTCTTACTTATCTCTAACAGATGCATCACTTCACACAACCAGCGTCATCACCATACTCAACAAGTAATAACGATTCCTGAGTATCATCTAAGACCCTCTGTGTTGTGTTCTCCCATGACCTCAAAGGCCTACACACGGCATTAGGTCGATGTATCTTTTAAATTTCTTTTAATCAGTGACAACCTCTTAACCCCTACACTTCTTTCCCACGTCATGACTCATTTGTTGAAGACACCGCCTCCTTTGTCCTATAGTTTCCACAATTTGAACCCAGCTTACTGTATCCTGAGGGGTCATTTAACATGATCCTTTGTCGTCTGTGTTACGTGTAAACAGCTCATTAAATCTAGAACTTCCAGAGTCAAGATTTTGTTTTTGGAAAGGCTTCATTATAATAGGTGTTTATACTTCCTGTTGGCAGTTAAGTCCTCCACTGTCAGAATGGATCAGCAGTTTCAGCTTTTGTCAGCCTCATTCATCCAACACAAATTTCTCCATCACCTTTTTGCCTAATTGTCTTAGCAGCCACTGATCATTGCCTATATCTGTTATTTCATTAAGGATTAATTATCCTTTCTGTTGCTTCCTGCCTTTCTATGGCTCCTTGGTAAAGAACATTCCCTTACCAACTTCTGTTACCCTGAGTCTGTAAAGGAACAATGCAGAATCAAGTCTTGATTTCTTTCCTCTTATCAGTTAACATATTATGACATGGTGACTTAGCAGTCTCCAAACAGTGGTCAGTGAGGTCTTTTATGATGACAGTGTGAACTCAAGGCCTTTTACACATTTGTTTTCATTCATTATAGTCAATTTTTGTGGTGTTCATCTTGTCTCAGGTTGCCCCAGCTATGTCAGTGGCCCACACTAAGTCACAGGGATTAATGAGGTTTGGGACTTATAAGAGGTACAAAAAGTACTCTACTAAACAAGTAAAGTGTTTTGAGGAAGGGCTGGTTAACACTGTGGGTGCTGCCGCTATGACAGAAAAGATGCATTCTGACCAGCAGCCATTGCCTTGGCAACCAGGTCTTGGTGATCTGGATAAGGTGGGTAGTGGGAGTGAAAACCTGGGGTGGGTTTAGGAACGATTGGGAGGATATAATGAGGGAATGTAGCTAATAATTTCAAGGAAAGGGAAGGAAAGAGATGGGATAGCTGGAAAGAGAAGTGGAGTCAAGAAAATGTCATTTATATTATTCGTTGGTTTTTGTTTTTTAAACTTCTGAGACTAGGAGAGACCTGTGGGACAGTTTGTACCATGCCGTGCAGACAGTGTTCAGGAGGATTAATTCTGGCCCTGAGCTTCAAGTTTGTGTACATGCATGCTTACAAGTACAAATACATGTGTGCATGCTGTGATTTTCAAACAATCCAAGGTCACATGTCTCCTGAGATTTTACTTTTTTTCCAGAATGGAAAACAACAATTTCCTTCATTCCTGGGTAGGGCAGATGATCATATGCTGATAATTTGACCTGAGATGTGTTATTTCATTTTTATTTAATCAAATTCGAAAAAATGTGCTATTCTCATCTTAGAGAAAATAGTTGGATATCTTTTCTTTAATACTATGCTTCCCTAATATGCACACAAGCTATCAGTCTGGTGATGACATATAAAGATATCCACTAACCCATCATTAAATCGAGGCATGCATTTTAAAATGTTTTATATTCAGGAGTTCAGACTTTCTCGGGAGTTGATCAGCACTCTTGATGTGGTTTGTTCTGAGTTCTTAAAGCCTTGCAGGACCGCATTAGATTATCCTAGTCTCTGCCATCTCATCCCCATGTCTCATTTTGCTGCACCTGAGCCTAAGATGTGCCTGTCCTTTTTAGTTACCTGATAAATATGACCTAAAAAATTAAACACTGTGAAAGTATGTACACTAAAATGCTGAAGCCTCCTTTTTTCCCATCCCATTTCCACACTTGGAAGGAACCTCTGTGTAAAGAGTTCACTAGTCATCCATTAGACATCTTAGGGTACATTAACCTTGTATCCACGTATAGCTCATGTGCTGTGTGTCTCTTCTTTCTCATACATTCAGGTTATGGATGTATACCATAATGTATTTAACCTTATTCTGTGGTAGACCTTTAGATTGCAGTTTGGGGCTGTTACACACAATACTGCAGCAAACAGATTTGTATAATTTTTATACGTGTAATCCCGTAGAATTACTAGAAGTATCACTTAAGGATCAAAAATTGACTTTTTTCAAATTACCCTGTACCATGCCTAATCAACTTATAGTCTAATAAGGTATGAAAGTGTCCATTTCCGGCCAGCACTAGATATCCTCAGTCTTAAAATATTTTTTCCTCTAACTTGTTGGATGAAAGATGATTTTTTTAAACAGTTTTTAATAACAATTTTTTTACTTAAAAGTGTTTAAACTGGCTATTTCTTTTGAGAGTGGTGCATTCATGTTGTATGGTTGTATGTCCACTTTAATATCTTACTGATTTGTAACTACATAGAGTGGTAAACTTTTGTCTGTTCTGTATATTACGAACATTTTTTCATAGTCTGTTGCTAGTACCTAAGGTGTTCATTGTAACTTATACCATAGTTTTAAAATTGTGTCTATTCTTTTGCACCATGCTGTCTTTACCCTTCGTTACTTTGGATATATTTTCTTCTGCTAATTTGCAGATTCTTAATTTATTGGAGATTAATTTTTGTACTTGATGGGAGATATGATTCCAACTTTTTCCACAAAACTCTCCAACTGTCTAAAGTCTATACCAGTAATGCGAACCTTTTAGAGCTTTCAGTGATGTGAACAGCCTGCTGCAGCACATGTGCCACAGGTTCATCACCACTGCTATACTTTCCCTGATGATTTCAAATGCTTTTCATATCACATACTAAATACACACCAACATATTTTTTCCTCCAGTACTTTCAACTCTGTTCCATAGATCTACTTTGCTTTGGTAAGACTGCTTTAATATCATGTTCTTTTAATTACTTTTTAAAGAACATTTTTATAAATACATATTAATTGTACATATTAATGGGATTCACTGTGATACTTCCATACCTGCATACAGTGTGCATTGATCATATCCATCCACCCTTCTTCCATCCTCCCCACTCTTTCCAGTTCCTAGTAATCACTGTTCACATATGAGAGAATATGAACAGTTGTTTTTTCTGTGTCTAGCTTATTTCATTTAGCATGATCTCCAGTTCCATCCATTTTGCTGCAAATGTCAGGATCTCATTCTTTTTATGACTGAATTATATTTACTTGTTTATTTTCCATATTTGGGTGGGGTGCTGGGGATCGAACTCAGGGCTTTGTGCTTGCTAGGGAAGTGCTCTACCACTTCAGCTAAATCTCAACCCCTGTATTCCATATTTTGTTTATCCATTCATCTGTTGGGGACACCTAGGTTGATAACATATATTAGCTATTCTGACTAGTGTTGCAATAAACAACATGCCCATCATGTATCTCTTTTTTGTATGCTGACTTCTTTTCTTTTGGATCTACTGTGTACCCAGAAGTGGAATAGCTAAATCATATGGTAGTTCTGTTTTTATTTTTTAGGAATCTTCATACTATTTGCCATAGTGTCTATACCAGTTCACATTCCTATGAGCAGTATATAAGAATCTTTTTTTCTACATCCTCATTGGCATTTATTTATATTTCATAATAACCATTCTAACTGGGATGAGATAGTATCTCAGTATAGTTTTGATTTGCATTTCCCTGAGAGCTAATGACATGGACCAATTTTTTTCATTTATTGACCATTTAAAATTCAGTTACTCAGTTTTTAAAGGTTTTTTTGTGTTCTTTATATTTTCTGGATATTAATTCTCTGTCAGATGAATGGCTAGCTAAAATTTTCTCCCATTCTGTAGGTTGTCTTTTCATTCTGTTGTTTTCTTTGCTCTGAAGAAGCTTTTCAGTTTGATGTAATCCCATTTGGCAATTTTTTGCTTGTTTTCTGTGCTTTTGGTGTCCTGGTCAGAAAATCATCGCCTGCACCAACCTCTTGAAGTGTTTTCCTCTAGTAGTTTGCAAGTTTCAGGTCTTAAAATACATTTTGAGTTGATTTTTATACAGGGTAAGAGATATAGGGGTCGAGTTTCAAGTGTTTGTATGTGGATGTATCCAGTTTTTCCCTGCACTACTTGGTGAAGAGGCTGTCGTTTCTGCACTGTATGTTTTTGGCATCTTTTGTTAAGAATCAGTGGGCTGTAGATGTATGGGTTTATTTCTGAATTCTCTACTCTGTTGCAGTGGTCTGTCTAGGTGTCTGTTTTGATGCCAATACCATGCTGTTAGGTTTACTGTAGCTCTACAGTATGTCTTGAAATCAGTTTTGTGATACCTTCAGGCATGCTGTTTTTGCTCAAGTTTGCTCTGGGTATTTCAGGACTTTTGTGCTTCCATAGCACAAAATTTTATGATTTTCTTTTCTAGTTCTGTGAAGAATGTTACTGATATGTTGATGGGGCTTGCACTGACTCTGTAGATTGCTTTGGGTAGTATGAACATTTAACAATATTTTTCCAACCTGTGAACATGGGATCTTTCCACTTTTTAGTGTTGTCTTCAAATTTCTCATCACTATTTTGTAATTTTCATCATAGAGGCCTGTAGCTTCCTTAGTTTATCCCTAGGTGTTTTGCTTGTGTGTTTTGTAAATGGGGTTGCTTTCATGATTTCTTTCTCAAATCCTTTGTTGGTGTATAGAAGAGCCACTAATTTTGGTATATTGATTTTATGTCCTATTTTGCTGAATTTGTTTGAATAGTCTTTGATGACGCCTAGGTTTTTCTATATATAGGATCCTATCATCTGTAAAAAGGGATAGTTTGACTTCCTTCTTTCCTAGTTGCATGTCTTTTATTTCTTTCTCTTGCCTATTTGCTCTGGCTAAAATTTCTAGTAATAAGAGTAGTATGAGTGGACACCATTGCCTTGCTCCTGGTTTAACTGGAAATGCTTTCAGTTTTTCCCACATTCATTATGATGTTAGCTATGGGTTTGTCATATTTAGCTCTTATTATGTTGACATACCCTTCTCTATCTAATTTGATCAGGGCTTTTATTATGAAGAAATGCTGAATTTTATCAAATGCTTTTTTTGGAGCTATTGAAATAACTGTGTGAGTTTTATTCCTGATTCTGTTTCTGTGTAGTAGTATGTTTATTGATTTGCATATGTTGAACTGTTCTTCCAACCTTCGGAAAAAAAGCTACCTGATCGTGGTATATGATCTTTTTGATGTATGGTTGAATTCAGTTCACTAGCATTTTGATAGATTTTGGCATTTATGTTCTTCAGGGATACTGGTCTGTCATTTTATTTTTTTGTTGGCCTTGTCAGGTTTTGGTAATAAGGTACTGTTGGCTTCATAGTAAGTTTGGAGGATTTCCTTCCCTTCCAGTTTTGTGGAATAGTTCCAAAAGCTTTGGTGTTTGTTCTTGTGAAAGTTTGGTAAACTTCAAGCAGGGAAGCCATCTGGTCCTGAAATTTTCTTTGCTGAGAGTCTTTATTACTCATTCAATCTTACTGCCTGTTACTGTTCTATTCAGGTTGTTTTTAATTTTCTTTTTTCATTTTAGTAGGTTATATATCTCCAGAAATTTGTGCGTTTCTTCTAGATTTTTCAGTTTGTTAACATGTAGTTTTTCAGAATGATCCCTAATGATCTTTAGTTATTTCTGTGGCATCAGTTGTAATGTCTCCTTTTTCAACTCTGATTTTTAAAATTTGGATTCGCTCTCTCTCTCCCTCCTTCCCTTCCCTTCTTTCCTACCTAGCTAGCTACGGAGGTCCTAAAGATTTGTTAGTTTTATCTATCTTTTTAAAGAACCAACTGTGTTTCATTGAGCTTTTTATTTTTTTTTTACTTTTATTTATTTATGCTTGGATCTTTTCTTTCCAACTATTAATTTTGGGTTTGATTTGTTCTTGCTTTCTAAGTCCTTGAGGTTCATTCAGTTGTTTGAGGTTTTTTTTTTTTTAATGTTGCACTTACTGTTATAAACTTTCCTCTTAGTACTGTTTTTGCTACATTCCTTATGTTTTGGTATGTAGTGTCTCTGTTTTCATTTGTTTCAGGAAATATTTAAATTTCCCTTTTGACTTCCTCTGTGTTGCACTGTTGATTCAAGTGTGTTGTTCATTCTCCTTGTGTGTAATTTTTAAAGTTTCTTGTTACTGATGTCTAGTTTCATTCCATTGTTATCAAAGAAACAGACAAGTGATTTCATTTTTGTAAAATTTGTTAAGACTTGTTTTGCGGCCTAATATATGGTCTATTCTAGAGAAATTCCATGTGCTGATGAAAAGAATGTGTATTGTGCAGGTGTTGGAGTGTTCAGTAAATATAAAGTCTATTTGGTCTATAGTTTGTTTCTTTGCTGATTTTTTGAGAGGGGTTCTGTATGATATATCCACTGGTAAGAGTGATGTATTAAAATCCCCTGCTATTTATGTGTTGGAGCCTATTCTCCCTTTAAATCTAACAGCATGTGTTTTATAAAATTGGGTGCTCCAATATTAGGTGCATATAGATTTATAATTATTATCTCATCTTGATGAAAGGATCCCTTGACCAATATATAGTGACTTTGTTTCTTCTTACTGTCTTGTCTTGAAGTCTATCATTTTTTTGTACAGAGCATATCATTGAGTCTTGTTTTTTAATCCAGTCTGTCAGTTTAATTGGCCATTTACATTCAGAGTTATTGAAAAGCATGGACATACGCACACTATCTTGTTGACTTTCTTCAGTTGTTTGGAATATTTGTTCATTCATCTTCGTTATTTGGTTGTTTACTATATTGATAATGTTTGATTCTCTTTGAGTTCTCTTTTGTGTATATACTCTTCTAGTGAGATTTATACTTTTATTTGCTGTCATGATGGTATTTTCTTTCTCTTCTATATATAGAAATCCCTTAAGCATCTTTTGTAAGGCTGCTCTTATGCTCATGAATTCTCTCAAGTTTTGTTTATCTTGGATTGTCTTTACTGCTCCATTTCTGAGGGATAGCCTTGCTGGGTATGGTAATCTTGGTTGGCAGTTATTTCATTTAAGGAGCTGAAATAATGTCATTCTTTGGCCCCCTAGCCTCTAGGGTTTCTGCTGAGAAGCCTGCTGTTAGTGTAATGGAGTTCCCCTTAAATACCTGACACTTTTCTCTTAAAGATTTTAAAATTCTTTGTCCTATACTTTTGACAACTTGACTATAAAATGTCACGGTGAAGATCTTTTCTGGGCATGTCTTTTTTGGGGTTTTATAAGCTTCCTTGTACAACATGACTGGGATAGTGGAAAGCTACATCTTTCCTAAGATTAGGGAGGTTTATTGCTATTTCAGGGAATAGGTTTTCTATGCCTTTATTAACCTTTATTTCTTCCTCTTAGGATATGTTAGTGGTATAGATGTTTGTTTCGTGGTGTCTCATGCATGTTGAATGGTTTTTTGGTTCTTCCTTTTTTCTCTTGTTTAAATTTGATATTGCAAAAGATCTGTCTTTACATGCCAGTATTCTTTCTCCCATTTATGTATTCTATTGTTGAGGCTTTGAACTAAAGATTTGATTTGATTTGTTTAGTGTTTCATTTCCAAGATTTCAGTTTGGTTTTTTTCAAACTCTCTTTTCCAAATTCTCCATTCATACCCTGAATTATGTTACTAATTTAACTGTTTATCTGTATTTTCTTGAATCTCATCCAGCTTTCTTAAAATCATTCATTTGCATTATCAGGCATTTCATCCATTTCAATATCTTTAGAATCTGTTACTAGAGACTTATGGTCTTTAGGAGGTGCCTTACTGTCTTGTTTTCTGTGTTTGTGTTCCTGTGTTGAGATTTGTACATCTGGTGGAGCAGATATTTTTACTTTTATGGAATGGCTTTCTTAGTAAGCAGCTTCCTCTTGAAGATATGTATTAGGATATTGGTTATGTAATATTGAGTTTATTTCCAGCTTGGCACAAGAGCATAATTTCTGTAGCTTCTTTGGCTGTGATTAGTGAGTTTGTGCATCATGTGTTCTATATTAGAGACCCATTGTCTTCATATGTCAAGCAGGAATGGGGACAGTCTACCAGTTCAGGTAGGTGTGACACAGACAACAGTATATGTGATGAGTGTTAGCCCCTATTGGGTGACGGGGATTTCCTCACTGTTGATGTTGGCTCTGATACTTACAAGGGTCTCAGCCACTGGCTGCACCAACAGTGGTGAGAGGTTGAGGCATTTGCCCTCTCACTAGAACTGGTGAAGAACTGTGTGTTTCATGGGAAAGGGCAGGGGCAGGAATCACAGCACCTGCTGTGTGGGTGGCACTTATACCCATTTTGTCAGCATTATGTGATCAGACAAAATGTCCTAGCTACTGGAAAGTTTTGCAGCTCTGCATCTGGGGATGATGTGGGGACCCGGTATGTGCAGTGGCAGCAGGACTTGTGTTCCTCTCTTCTGCCACCGTGGGTATGCCTGCCCAGAAGAGGGACCTCAGATTCTCCCTAGCTCTATATGCCTCTGAACAGGCATGGCCAGGGACCTTTTTCCTCCTGATTTTTTCAGCTGTACTGCCCACCAGGGATGGACTGGGAATGGGTTGCATCTGGAGCCAGGCAAATTCCTTCTAGCTGAGGTGCTCGTGGGAGCCAAGGAGAGGAGAACATACTGAAAGTGGTCACAGTTTCTCTGTGGACCTTCATAGGCTGTGTACCCCAGGGCTAGGTGACAGCTAGAGCCACAGAGTTGTGTAAAACTGCAAAAGCAGCCAGGCATGATGGTATACCCCTCTAATCCCAGCATTCTGGGAGGCTGAGGCAGGAGGATCACAACTTCAAGCCAGCCTTTTTGCCTCCTAATAAAAAAGGACTGGCTATATACCTCAATGTGAAGGTCCTGGGTTCAATCTCGAGGGTTTTTTTTTGGGGGGGGGGCTGCTGAGTAAGTGAAACCATAGAACTTTTCTCCTGTGACCGGCACCTAAGGGTGGGAACTACATAGGGAACTGCCTTAAGCCCTGGCACCAGTGTGAAACCACACACAACCGGCAGTCCCTAGTCTTGGAGGACAGGCCCCCCCCATCTGCCATATGTCACAGTTATCTCCTGTACAATACTTAGATCAGTCACTCTGCTGAGCCAAGTTTGGTTCCCGAGACAGCTACCCACAGTGGAATATCTATGGGGTCCCAGAGATGGAACATGCAGGGTTTCTGGCCCCCTGGTATTGGTCCAAGTTCAGCCAATACTAAGTTCCTTGTCAAGATGACTTGTGGCCATAGCACCCTGGCCGTTCACTGGGCGATGACGTGAATTCCTTTTCTGAAGCCAGACTACTGTGAAAATTTCAGGTTACTTATCTAGTTGGCCTGCAAGCCTATAAGGATTGCAGAACTTTCCAGTAGGTAGGACTGGCATATCTGCATTAACAGTTTGCTAGGAAGCTAACCTTTAGCCTACAGAGACTTCCTCTCCACAGCCTGTGGAGCTGGGGCTGCAGGTGTTGGGATATTTTTCTCACTATGTCCTTCACCCAGGTGTCTGGATGTTACAAGGTTTCCATTTATCCCCAGATTTCTGTGTTCTTTAGTATATTCTGTATATTCTTTACTACCCTTTTTTCATTTCCAAGTTATTTAAGCATAAATAGATACGGTGCATAGTGTTGTAACTTCACCTTCACAGGCAAAGTTATAATGTAAGGTGATGGGAAAATAGTAACTCTGGGAATCATTGATGATCTAGACTTTGACTGGAGCTCTAGTATGAGTTGAACACTACTGTTATACTTGGCATTTGACAAGTAGTTTGTTTTATCCATTAAATTGCCTCATAATATTTATCGCTGGTAGGCAAGAATGAACCGTTCTTTCCCATTTTTACCATTAAGGAATATGAGACAGAGTGGTTGTCTAGCCTGAGGTCACATGACTGGGAAAAGCACAAAGCCAGGCCTACAGACTTTAGTCCTCTTTCTCTCCTTGTAGAGGACTTTAAGTCCCAGGCTTCTTCCAGGAATCCTCCCCGCTATTAAAAATAACTCAGTTAACAAAAATAACCATCTTCAGAGCATTCCAGTTGTTTTTTTTTTTTTAATTGAGCAAGGGCCTACCTCTAAGAGCCTAAAGAAATAAAAAATGGCTGTGTGAAGTAGTGGAAAAAACATGGTGGCCAGCATCTAGAGATCTGGGTCATTTCCATTCCATACAAATGCCTGTGTGATATATACCACCTCTCTTTGTAAGAAATTTCAAGTGCACAGTCCTACACCCTTGATATTACCTATCAAGGGTGTAGGACTGTGCACTTGAAATTTCTTTCAGCTTTACCACTTCACTGTTTGGTGGTGGAAAAATGGGCCTTAGAGATCAAGGGGAGTTGAGGTTGACCATTCTGTTGAGAGATACCTCGGGTAGTGTCTTAACTATCTTTAAACATTTGATTAACTGTTGCAGTGACTGTTTCTTGTGTCTCTAGTGTTGACAGAGGAAGAAGAAACTGCCTTGGAATGAAGCAAGGGAGAAGTTTGGTTTGATGTAGAGGACTTTTAGTGTGCGCTGCTGATTAAATTCTGGGGTCAGAGCCCAGGAGGAATGGTAGAATCACTGTGATAAGAAATAGTATTGACAGCATTTGCGTATTGGGGCTTCAAGTGGACTTGACTGAGACAGCAATGGACTGATAGTTCCTTGGCTTCATAGAAGGAAGAGTTTTAGACAGTTATTAAATTAGGCATTTTATGAATCCACGTGGTAGAAATTTGTCAGTTTGCTGGTTCTAAAAGATGATTTTCTTACTCTTTTCAGTGAAGAATCAACAAGGTTGGAGGTACCCAGGACAGAAGGTCCATGAACACACAGATCCATTCCAGGAAGTATTTTATTGCTCAATCTGATAAATGTATTTCTTAGCATTATTAAGCCTTCATATTACTTAAAGACAGCAGGAAAGTCCCTACTGGCCCTGAACTTGACTAGTGAGCAACACAGTTAAATCCAGAAGTGTATGTTCTACTGCACTGGTTAAAGGATAATGAACTCGTCTTGCACTAGTCAGCCAAGATGGAATTAAAAACCATCTCTGGATTGAAGTGTCTACTCCATTCCTGGTACTACACAGTTCCCACAGTTGACAGGTGGTTCACCACTCTCCCCTGCCTGCAGGTGCAGCTGTACCTAGACCAGTGGTGGTGAACTTATGGCAGGCTTGCCGCAGCGGACTGTTTGTATCACTGAAAACTCTGAAAGGTCTCCCTGCTGCTTTCACCCCTGTTTCCAGAAAGTGAAGATGCAGTAAGTCAAGTCTTAAGAAAGATGTCAAGACTTCAGTTTTAGTGACATTGTTTGCTAATGTTGAATTGGTATGTCAGCAAATCCACAGATCTGTGCAAGAGGTTCTAGAAAAGTTCCAAATAACAGTATCATTGGAGTGTTTGTTACTCTGAGAAAATACCTTTAATAAGGACAGCACTCAGCTGGTTTTGCTAGGTTGTTAGCTTCAATACCTCCTTCACTCCCCAACGCATCACAAAGTCCACCTGGCTTTTCCTACTAAGTAACTCTTCAACTCTGTCCCCTTCTCTGCTGTAAGCCACCAGGACTTCCTTCCCCGAGTAAAGCACTGTCCTCTTAACTTGCCTCTGCACCCTCTCTAACCCCCCTGGACACTATTCTTCATGCAGTAACCATTCGATCTTTTTTTTTTTTTTTTTTTTTTTAAGAAAATACACATCTGATGTCACTTCCCTGCTTCAAACTGACTTGTTGTCTCCCGTACACTTACCACCTGGAGCAGAATTCTTATCTCAGTTCACAGAGCCCTCCTGCATTGTCGTCTTCCCAGTAATAGCACCATGGTGTAGGAATTAAAATACACATCTACATACAGTAGTAAATAACTGGACCCCTTGTGCTCACATCTGTCATGCAGCCTGGTTGCCTCTGCTGGAGGGAAGTGCCCTGCCACACTGGCAGGCCTGGGGGACCAGCACCCATCAGGTTCTGAGAACCAGCTGTTCTGCAACCATTTTCCTTTAGTCTGGCCACAGAAATGATTGGTATCAACAGAAGCCTGTGGCGAACACCACTTGGCTTCATTCTCTTGTCCTTAGATTTAACATCCATGCACTTCCCTGTTCCAAACTCTGGGACTCAGGTACAGGAAACTGACTCCTGGGAAGCTGCATCAGTCACTTTGGTGGGCCATGGAGCAGACAGGGAGCTATTCACTGGGGCCCACTCTGTGCTGCTCTTGCAGTCAGCTTCCTAGCACTTCTGATGGGGCTGTAGGAAACAGCTGTTGTAGCAATCACGCGTAGTGCCGAGCTCCCTGTGCACCCCTTCCCCCTCCTGCCAACCCTCTCGAGACTTCACCTTTAATCCCAGACTGCTGTGAACCCAGCGGGACAGAGCCCAGGTCATGCTGCTTCCGGAAGTGTCTTGCCCACACTGGGTATGAGCTCAACCAAAAATGTGTTGGGTGAGTAATGAGCTCGGGGTCAAAGTGTTCCTAATAAGTACTGCCACCACGAGAGCTATTCCTGAAAGTCAGTCTGTGCTATATAGATCAGCCATGGTTAATTTGTTTACAGTACTGATAAAATATGCTTCATAAGAAATGAATCAGAATGCTTCCTGCTAATGTTTTTTGAAGCTGCTCCCAGCAAACATCAACAACTCTAGTGAAGTATAGTCAACTCGGAGTTTTGAAAAGTCAGACAAGGATGCAACTGCTGTTTATCTTTTTGTTACTTATAACTACTACCAAATATTTTAGGACTTTATCAGTATTACCAATAGTATTTGTTACTTAAGATGGGATATACTACGCTTCAGTGACAGATAAACTTCAGCATCACTGTGGCTTAGCAGAGCAGCAGTTACTTAACCCGTGTCGTGGTACTTCTTCAACCATGGTGGACCAAAGTTGGAGCCAAGGGTATTAGAAATGAAGAGCAGGGTCTGAGGTGTATTTTTAAAGTAAGGCCCACAAGTGGCTTCCATCTCAGGACCCAGGGTCATGGTTCCAAATTCAGGAAGGGTAGGAAGTATCAGAGCCCATGGATACTGAGCAAGCACTGACCAGCGTCTGCCACATTTATTACCTTGTCAGCATTATGATCACCTGCTACCTACAGACCAAACACTGTCTTACTAATGTTCACAGAAATCTGATAAGGTGAGTGCCTTTGGCCCCTTTTCACACTTGAGATTGAAGGAGTTAACTGGAGCTTAGGAGTGTACATTGTGTAGGTAGCATCCTATCCAGCTCTGTCCAGTTCCAAAATCCAGTTGGGCTTTTCCACTATACAGGCCCAATATAAAACAGTGTCATCACTTCATTAGCATAGGTTTCCCGTGGCTTGCCAGCACTTTGCCTTTATGCTGTGTGTGCTTGAAGCAATACACCTACATTTCTTTGAGCATATTTGGTAAGAATTCATTTCACTTCCTTGAGTGCCCTGTAAGTGATGCTAAACCCTACCCACTGCCCTCTTCTGAACCTCTCTAGAGGTGAAGAGTGGGCCTTGCAAACATTTGCATAGTGAAAGAATCAGAATTCAGCTTTAGCTTTGTAAGAACGAAACATTTCAGTCATCTGATCACCCCCCAACTTCCCATTCCTTATAGAGATCTGTGACAACCACACCCCCCAAAATTAACACCAAATGCACAAACCACCTCATGCCAGCAGCACAAGTCTGCAGCTTTTACTAGTCACTGGGGCCTTGTTAAATGATGGCCTTTTTACCTTGTTGGCAATCACAAAAACCTATTTCATTCAGGACCCCCACCCACACACCCTGCACACAAACACAAAAACACACATGCAGGATGTTGGGATTGGGTTTTGGCCTTGGTTGTTTACTGTTTGGAAAAAGCATTTCATTTTACAAAGAACAAGTGTGATTCCATTCATAGAGATCCTGTGGCCAGTGGTTCTCAACCTTGGCTATACCTAAGAATACCCCAGGGAGCATTCAAAAATCCTGACAGGCCACTGCCCAGGACATTCACCTACAGGCACTGGGGTTAGGGCCTGGGCATCAGCATTTTTAAAGCTTTTCCAGTGATTCCCAGGTATAACTCATCTGAGAACCTCTACTATAGACTGATAATTTGCCAGAATTAGCAGGGGTGTGAAGCAAGGGAGAAACATAATACCTTCCAGAATTTGTTAGCTTGACACTAGGGCAGACTCTTTGAGGAATTCAAGTTAGCTACAGTCACCTTAATTTTTTTCCCCCACAGCAAATATAGCCAACATAAATGTCAATTATTGAAAAATGTACCCAAAGCTGAATGATATAAGGCCCTCCAGCCTGGGATTGTTTTTGTAGCTTTTTTTTTCTTTTTTCAAATTAGTGATCCTTTAAGCTTTGTGCCAAGAGATTCTTGTATTAAATCAAAATCCTGTAAAGATATTAATGACAGTGTAATTGTGGAAAACGTCATTCTGAAAATAGGGCCAAGCATGATGGCACATACCTCTAATTCCAGCTAGTCAGGAGCCTGGTGCAGGAGCAGCCCACGTTCAAGGCCAGCATAGGCAATTCAACAAGACCTTGTCTCAGAAAAGAAAGAGGAGGGCTGGGGATTTAGCTCAGTGGTTAGAGTGCTTGCCTTGCAAGCACAAGGCCCTGAGTTCGATCCCCAGCACCAAAAAAAAAAAAAAAAAAGGGTTGGGGAGAGCTAAGGATATATATAGCTCAGTGCTCCCTGGGTTCATTCCCCAGCACTGCAAAACCAAAACCAGGTGATGAACAGGGCTGTAACCTTTTTAAGCTCTGAAGGTTGGGTGGGGGACTTTGTCAAGAGAGAATGACTGAATGTTGTAAACATATATTACAAATAGATTTTAATAAACTATTGAAAAAATTGAAAAGACTTGCCTCATTAAATAAGATAGTTAAAAGTTTGGAAACATGCTCAGCACCTGCTGTGGGGTTTTTGTTTTGAAAGGTGTTTGTCTCCACCAGCCCGTGCCCTTACTCACCTGGTTAATTCCACTCTCCATCCTCTTTCTACAGATGTTGAGAATACACAGCGTGCTTGGCTGACTCTGCAGTTTCCCACTGGAGCTTTTTCTTCTTCCCACAAATCTTGATGCTGTCAGGAGTTAGACACTTGTAAAACCTGCATAGGGGATGAGGGGTGGCGCCCTCTGGACATTAGGCCAGGACTTTTGTTGTGACAGGATAAATACTACTCACGAGGCACTCAACTCAGATGATTTATTGCTTTAAGTAACTAATCAGAGAAGAGAAGAGGCGGGCTGTTGTTTCAGTTAAGACAATTGGCATTCTCTCTCCAAGGTTTGCCAGATGCGTCTACTTAAAGCTTTAACAATACTTTCTGAACAATATAACACGTGATAGACACAGCATACATGGGTAACAACTTGGCCAATGATACACTGATTAAAATAGCACAGAACACGGGCACCCAACCAGCCCAGGGCCCTGAAATGACAGAAGTAACATGTATTCATAGGATGTGCTGAATACAAAACCTTTTAAAAAATTTTTTTTGGCATTAATGCTAACACAGATACTTTCTTGAACATTCTGCAAGAGCAAGTGCACACAGAATTAACCTCTTCATTTCCATATTACCAGTATCTATAGGACTACTTTGAGAAGAGCCAGGAGGCTGGGCACCTCCCTTCCTCAACGTCATTTCTTTGCCAAAGCAGCAGGGTTCAGGTGGAAAAGGGCAGCTGATAGGGGTCCAGGGGTTGTTTAGTCACTAAGTGCTGCACAAAGCAGCAGGGGTGGGCATGCCCTGGCAGGGTGTCTGAACAACAGCTTTTATTGGTAGCCAGGGATGTCCATGGATTTGACCCAAATGCACCATGGATGTCCTGTGGGGCGAGAACAGGCACTGGATGGTCCAGATCCTCCCTGAGAGGAGGGGTGGAGCCAGGGCTGGGCCTTCAGCCCTGAGGTCTAAAAGAAGTACCCTGACCTTGCATTCTAATCAGGGTCATTACCACACCTTTCAAATGAAGGCATGGAAACTAACACTGTCAGGAACTGGACCTGGGAGGGCCCAGGTGAGCTCAAGGAGAGGTCAAGCCAAGCCAAAGGGTAACACAACACCAGGGCAAACCAGCTGCCGGCAGGTATGCCTCAGGTTTGCCCACTTGTCTAGCTTCGGCGCAAACTCAGTTTTCATCTTTTGGAGTGGGCTCTCCATCGGCTTCCTCAGCAGCCCCATTCCTGGCATCCTCTCCAGGATCAGAGTGCTGAGGGGCTGCTGGGGTCCCGCTGTAAACACCAGGCCCGTTCTGCACAGCCCCACCCTCCAGGGTCTTGTCACCTGGCTGGCTGGCAAGGGATAGCTTTTCTCCCCTGACCTCGTGCACAGGGACCCTCATCTCGGAGGTTCTGCTCTCCAGCTGCATGCCCAGCACACAGTTTCCCACATCTCCATCTTTGGAAAACTGGTCTTCTAAATTCTTCTCATTGTCTTCTGCTTGTCGTTTGTCTCTGAGTTTACCTTTGGATTTCCTCATCTGCCTGCTGTGCATTTCTTCTCGGGAGAATCGCCAGTGGAACTAGCAATCAGAGAAAATGAGGATAGGTAAGTGCAGGACCTGTGAATCCAGACCTTCACCTGAAGTCTGTGTCCATTCACTCTCCCTCATGTCTCTAAGCAAAACGATTCCCAGGATTCCTCTAGCAACATTAGACTTGACTCACAGCCCACCCACCCCACCATCCACCTTGGGGCCTGACCCATGCTTTCCATGGTGTGCATTCTAGGTGTAGATTTTAGGGTGCTATGGGGGGCGGCAAGGGAGTGTTCTGACAGGCCCCATGCTGAGGGGGAAAGGGGGCCTTGAAATCCTATCTTTTGGAGGGCCGGGATGGGGAAGACCACAGCAGGCTGCTGGTTGTGGGGGTCACTGGACTGCAGCTGCCCACTTCATCCTGAGTGTGCTGTAGGGTACCAAGCCATGGGCTGGCATTCTCTCTCCAGCTTCCTTGAATGAGGTAGGGCATAGTACATGGGGCAGACGCTGTGCTATGCCACCAAGTGGCATAGGAATGGCAGGCTGCTTCTCCCAGCTGCAAGACTCCTACTGGCTGACTGTCCTCTGAGCTCTGGCTATCACCTTACCCAGAGTCTCTCCCCTCCTGGGATAATCTACAGCCAGTGATTAGTTCAGGTGCCATGTAACAGCTCATCGCCATGTCCCAACCCTGTAAGACCATTCTAGCTGCAGAGCTGTCTGAGGAGTTGCTACTGTGTCAGCCCAGCTCCTTCCGCTGCTTCCAGGTATCCTGAGGATGTTCTCTTAAGAAATTCCTCTACCCAAATCTGTCTCTGAAGTTGCTTCTTCCCAGGGCACACGACCTGTAACCAAGCATCTCCCCATGTGACAAGAAGTCATCAGAGGACCAGAGTCCCGCGGTCTCACAGCCAGTAAGAGCTGACTAGGAAGCCTGGTCTTTATCAAAGCTTCGGAGTGAGACTGCCTGGGAGAGGCCTAACCCTGCCACCCACTGCCCGGATTCTCTGCCGCATTCTTCTCATCTCAGTGATCTACAGCACACACAGGGACACCATCAGTGGGAAGCCTACCACGTTGTAAATCATTCTGAGTGCTTTGCTGGGAAAACCCAAAAATGTGCTATGTAAATGTTTTAAAAACCAGCCCATTTTTGCAGAGTTTTCCATGGCAGAGATCTGTTTTCTCAAAACATTTGCCTAAACACCCACAAGGTTCTGACATTTAACACATCATAGGATTCCTGGATTTTATATCTTCTGGACAAGACTGGTAAATTTCAAAGTAGAGAAAAAGTAGTGACCTACTTATTAGGATTTGACATTTACCCTGTCCTTCCCTTCCTCAACCTCCCCAAAATCCCCAAACAAGTTCACTTACAGTGTTGGATGGGTTTCCCCTTTGTCACTCATTTTTTTGGGGACGCTCTCATGCCACAGCTAGACGTCCTTCGGGGATAGTTGGAGCTCCTTCCACCCAAGCTGTCCCCCATGGTAGAATCACTCCACAGCATAAGTGGTACCTCTGACCCCACTCTGCTTGTAGATGTGCCCGCGTCAGCCACAACCACCCAGCAGGTATCTCAAACTCCACAACCCACCAGAAGATGACACTGATTTCAGACCTCAGCATGGGTGCTGCTGGCTCCAACACCAACCCTCACATGTCTCGCACACCGTGTTATTGTGGCTTATAATCACCACGTGGTGATACACAGCTGCCACTGCCATTTCAATTCCAGCACAAAAGGACATCTGTTTTTTCCTCTAACGAATCTCAAAATAGTCTTCACATCTTGCATTTTAGACTTAAGCCTGCTTCTGTGTATTCCTCTGAGAAGCACCTATCTGGGAAGACAGAGGAAGTTTGTTTTACTTTAGCCACAATGTAGCGTGACTGTTCTGGCTAAAGGGCCCTCACATGCTGAAATGTTACAGCGTTGTAGTGTGTCTTCTAAGCCTCAAGTTCACATTCCACTCCGGGTACTCCTTAGCTGCTGCTCCAGGGGCCCATTCACATTGTAGGTGATGCGAACAGTGCCCTCTGCAGGTGGGCAGGACATGTTCCCTGACCTTCCTGCCCAGACACCTGTCATTTTCTAAGATAAGCCCAGGTACTCTCTCATAGTTTCCCATAGAAGATCACACTTCTCTGACCTCTGATACAGCCTGGCAGGAGCACAGACTGTAAGAAGGCCCAAACAGGCACACAGCCACTTTCTCCAGGGTACTTCCCAGGCTGCTGGGAAGAGGAGGACTTGGAACCGCCAGTGTGAGACTTGTTCAGTCATGTTTTTGCCCTGCAAGTTATCACAGAAAAATCCACCAAGCCAAATGTCACTTAGGACTGGAGTGTTCTCTGTGTCTGTCCTCAAATGGGTCTGTGGGTGACCTCCTGACTACTGGGGCTCGCTGTGCTCCCATCCCACCACAGGTGTCCCAGGGGCCAAAGCCAGATAGCCAGATCCCAAGGAGGCCCTAGCTTGGGCCTTCCCTTTTCCCCTTTGCAGGGGAGGCTCCTAGGATGCAGGGAAGGAGCAGTGGCCGCATTCTGGATGGCACCATCTGAAAGTCGAATATTTAGAGTTGCTGCAAAGGCATGCTGACCAGCCTGCCAAGGAAGGAACAGGAGACTACTGACACACCTATTGTCTTACACTGCGGCGGGGGTCCACATTTCCCTAAATTCTGAAAGCAGGTCCCTCACTACACTTTAGCACTGTTTTAATGATGATCATACAAAGGCTAAGCAACTTGTCCCAACTCACACAGCTAGGAAATAGGAGCTGGAATTCAAACTGATCTCTCCAGCTCTACCTTTCCAGCCTTTCTTGGCAAAGGGCTTCTATCTCTTGGTCCAGAGGAGAGCCAGGAGAGGAAGTGACAGGAAAGGCCACACCTTCGGAGTAGATCAGTCCAAGGTGTAAGTACCTCTACTTTCAGTCTTTATGAGGACAAAATGCTTCTGCTAGGTTGGGTACTTGGCTCATTCAGCTGAGTGACCAGCTAATGGAAGTCCAGATTTAACTGCCATTAAAGATACCTGGGTTCAGCTTATTAAAAACAAGTATCTACAGTGAAGGACGACAGGCCCATTTTTAAAAAATCAGTTATGATAAAAACTGAATGGAGGGCCACAGGTGAGCCTGTAAAAAGCCCTAAAGCACCAGCTAAGATTCTGGCCCTCGGCCCTGAGTGGGCATAAGGATCACCTGGAGGGCTGAGGCGGCATGGCGGACTTCTCATTTTAACAGGGTACCACACGATGCTGATTTTGCTGGCTCATGGACCATAGTTTGAAAACCAAGGAACTAAGAATACCTGGCCAGGTTATGCTGCGAGAGATACATCTGGGGAGAATTAACACCTCTCCATCTCTCTCTCTGCCATCCAGGGAAGGGTGTCCTCCTGCTTTCTCCTATCTTTACACCTATCCCTTTTTACCACACAGACCTCGCTTTCTCCTTTAGCATGGGGCAGTGACAGTCTGTAACAACAAAAACTGTTCCAAATCTCAAGGCTCAAGAGAGACATCTCAGCAAGCAGGGAGAGGCTCGAGCTGCAGCCTGCCTTTCCAGTTGAGCCTCTGAGGGGTGGTCTGGAGACATACACCCTTCACTGCAAGTGGGCCCACTTGGAGAGGCATCTACCTTCTGAGCATCCACAGGCCATCTGAGTGCAGCCAGCAAGCGCCAGGAAGACAGACTGGGCTGAATCAGGGCCTCTCCGGGCCAGAGTGTTAATGGGACTGTGATAATGGGCCACCAAATCCAGGTAGCCATCCAGCTCAGAACCTCGTGAAAGAAACAAAACTCTTTAGTGTATATCCAGAGTTCAGTATCAGCAAGGCTAATGGGTTTAATTTGTGCATTTAAAAAACTGTCCATTGGGGCTGGGGATTTAGCTCAGTGATTAGAATGCTTGCCTTGTAAGCACAAGGGCCTGAGTTCGATCCCCGGCACCACAAAAAAAAAAACAACAAAACTGTCCATTATGTGTCTAAGTAGTTTGCTGGAAGGAAGACTTCTCTGGTGTGGTAGAAATCAGCTATTCCCTTTGAAGGGGACTAATGTTTGCTTTGAAAAATCACACATACACAGTGATTTCTTTTAAATGCTGAAAAGTCTTGGAGAATTTTGTCCATGTTGCCAATGAAAAGTGGGCTGAAGACACCAGATACTTAGTATGCCTACATGCCATTTCTTTCTAAAGTTTCAGTGCTGGACAAGTGTGTTCCAGGCTCCAAAGTTTGATCGATCATTGATTCAACAGATATTTGTTAAGCACCAGCTAAAATGCAGGTTCTGGGTAAGTAACAATCAGAGGGACAAAGTGTTTGCTCTCTTGGAGTGAAGATCTGACTCTACCAGGAGGGGATAAACCAATGATCACAAACCCAGAGGAGCACTCTGCAAAGAAGGCAGGCAGTTCTTTCCCAGTGTATTACAAAGGAGCCTGGCACGGCCTCAGAGGAGAGAGAAGTGTTATGGTTTAGATCTGAAATGTCCCCCAAAACCTCAAGCCCTCATACGTGGTGCTTTTGGAAGGTGACTGGATTATAGGGGCTCATATCTGGCTCATGGACCATAGTTTGAAAACCAAAGAACTAAGAACACCGGGCAGGTTAAGCTGTGAGAGACACACCTGGGAAGAATTAATGCCTCCCCAGCTCTCTGTCTGCCACCCAGAGCAAACTGGCCAGAAGAGGTGGGTCACTGGGGCGTGGACTGGAGGGTTGATCTCTCTCTCTCTCTTCCTCCCTCCCCCTCTCCCTACCTCTGTCCCTCACTCTCACTCTCTCTCCCTTCTCTGCCATGCTGTCATGCCTTGCAGCCACTCGGCTATGGCCTGAAACCTCTAGAAACTATGAGCCAAAAATAAACCTTTCCTCTTTTCAGTAGTGTCAGGTATTGTGTCTCACTATTGAAAACGTAATGAAGACATCTGGGAAGATGTCTGGGAAGATGACGCTCCTGCAGAGATAGAATGGGGGAGAGCATCCACGCAGAGGGAACAGCCAAAGGCAAGGACCCTGTGGCCTTGGGGGCACAGAGGAGCATGGAGGCTGATGTGGCTGGAATGCAGAGTAGGGCTGACTGAAGAGATGAGAGATGCCAGATCACACTGGGCCTTGTGGACCACGGTACAGAATCCCATCTTTAATATGAAGCTTTAGAACTGTTTCAAGCAATGGGGTGATGTGATTCAATTTGCTTTTTAAAAAGGTCACTTTGGCTCTACATAGAAAGCATATTCAACAGGGAACCCTGTTACTAGGAAACTAAAGTAGTTGGCAAGTGATGGTGGACAGAAGTAGGGGGATTCCAGAGTGCCTGGAAACTAAAACATACAGGTTTTAAGGACAGACTGAAGACAGGGAAGGAGGCGGGGAGTCCGGGATGGCCCATGGTGGGGTGCTGTTCCTCTAACTGAAGGACAGGGGTGGGTCGGGGATGGCCAGTGGATGGGTGCTGTTCCTCTAACTGGGGGGTAAGATGGGTCAGATACAAGGAGGGGCAGAGTCAGCATGACTGCTCCAAGATGAAGCAAGTGACAGGGCCAGGAGCTGGAGTCTTGGGTGAAATGCTGGCGGAAAAGGCAGATGTAACAGTCACTAGCACATAGGTGGTAAGTGATGCTCTGGAGATGCAGGAGATTTTCTAGGGAAGAGACGAGACTGAGGAGATACGGGGCTGCCTCTGAATCGTGACCACCTTGGTAGACAGAAAATCAGGAGAATGTGGTGGCACAGGACCAAAAGAGAAAGTTGCAGCCCACACTGCTAGAGGTGTGGGAGCCCAAGCACGAGGAGGACTAGATGCAGTCACTGTCAGGGTCACTGGGGGACACTGCCTAAGGCAGCTGAGGCATGAATGACAGGCACACAGAAAGACACTGAGCACAGAGGATTCTTCTAAGAAGTTTGGCTGCAAAGTCCCCTCTCCACCAGTGAGGTGACCCAGAGGTCTTGCAGAGAACAAGTGGTGATACCAGTTGCCTGATCTTGGAATGGTACAGGAAGTAAGTAGGTATTTAAAAGAGAAGGGGTCCCCTTGTATTTACATAGCTGATTAGGATTGGAAATTCTTACTGACTAGGAAAAAATGACTCTTGTCCTCACTGACTTTTCCCCAAAGACAGGCAGTTCTCTCCTCATAGCAGCTTTAAACAACTTACCTCTAAAATCCTCCTGCCAGCTCAAGTTGCTAGTGACTTGTCCCCCTCTGTGAAATGTCAGGGCCTTCCCACCCAAGTCAAGCTGCACCACAGGCAGGCAGCTGGCAAGGAAAGGTAGCACAGTCTCCTTCATCAGCGCCGAAGCTGATTCCTTCCAGTGTCTGGTAGGAGACTTCGTGTGTGTGGCTTGTTGAAGGTCACTTTCTGTGAATGATGCCATCTTCATGAGCCTGTGACTGAGCAAGCAGCACCTGACAATGATCTGTGGCTATCCATCTTCGAACCGGCAGCCGACTGCTCTTGGTGGTTAATGGTGGATCAGCAGCTGCCTTCTGGTCCTCCGCTGCTCTCACCTGTCACATTACCATCTCAGAGCCTGAAACAGACCTTCCTCTGCACCCCAGCCCATATGGCTTCCATCTTCATTGCCTTGGCATTCCTTCCACGAGTGGGCACCCCCCTGGATTTGTTGGCTGGTGAGGGGCTATGTCAGTCTGTTTGCTTGCTGGATGCTCCTGCCTAGGGCTCTGTGTCCAAAGAACATGAAGGGCTCAGAGTGGGAACATGGGGATGGAGCCAGGTGTGTAGAGCTGACCAGATCGAGCAGACTCTTCTTGAGTGTGGCCTTGCTCAACAAAGTGGAGTGAGGTAGATCCAGCTGACCTAACTAGGGTTTTGGCGGTGGCATAACCAGTGTGTTAGCTTTTCATTAGTGTGACAAAAATGCCTGAGAAAATCAACTCAAAACAAGGAAAAGTTCATTTTGACTCACAGTTTCAGAGGTTTCAGTTCATGGTCAGTTGGTTCCACTGCTGTTGGGCCTGTCATGAGGCAGCACATCGTGGCAGGGAGCATTTGACAGAGCTGCTCAACAACGGCAGCCACGAAGAATGGAAGGAGGGAGGGAGACCAAGTCCCAGTATCCCTTTCAAGGCACACCCCAGTGACTAACTTCCTTCCATCAGGCTCCACTTAGTGAACATTCCACCATTTCCCAGTAGTGCAATCAGATGAGGACAAAGCCTTCAACATATGAGCCTTTCAGAGACATTCAGATCTAAACCATAACATAGAAAGAGCACCCATAGGCTGAAAAGCATGGGCGTCGGAAGCACCAGAATCATGTGACACACGGGAAAACTGGAACTCAACCTTAGGAAACACAGAGAAGATTCTGAGAATGGCCAGTGCAATTGTTCCTAGTTCTTGAGAAGTCCAATGAAGAGAAATAGATCTTGGGGATCCCTGAGCACAACCCTCAGGACTTACCGCCATAGGCGACAGCTGGCCTCTGCCCACATCATCAGCTATCATTCAAAGGCCTTTGAGATGGACTGCTCTGACAGGGTCTCTCTGCCAAGATCAGCAGACCTCAGATTCCTGAGGGATTAGGCCAGCGCTCCAACCAGCTTGGAGTGAGATTAATATACAGGAGATTATAAACTCAAGCCATCCCCACCCCTGGTCAGACTGCAGCAGACTTTGTGCTCCTATTTTTAGCCTTATGGGACTATCTGGTAAGTGCAAGTGTGTAGAAGAGCTTCTGTCCTCTGCCTTTCCAGCCTGGTCAGCAGGAGCCCAGCAGAAGCCCAGCAGAACAGCCCACCAGCCCCTTTGGCTGCCCTACTTTAGCAGCGTGCCAAGGGGCTCAGGTGTTTCTTTGGCTCCAAGAGCCCTTGCAAGTTGGAGCAAGCTGCCCGCCCGACTGCTGCAGAAAATCCACTAAGCGATGAAGCCCTGCTGAGGAAAAACCTGGAAGGCAATCAAGGTCTCTTACCTTTGATTCCTTCTTCTTGATTTTCTGAGGTAGACATGGTCTCTGAAGAAAGACAATCTGCTTGGTGGATATGGTCCCTTCCCTACAACACACGGAGCTGAGTCAGTCATGCTGTACCTGGAAGCACCCCAAACCTGACCATACACTGCAGTCCCTAACTTCATTAAACATAGGAAAGCTGCCACCAAACTAGGAGAGGAAGTCAAGAAGTGTCCCTGCTCTACTTTCCACCCCCAGACCCAGGGGGCTATTTTAGATGACTGACAAAGGTTTTCTGGGTGTCCCTGCAGTCAGCCAGCTTCCTTGCTGGAAGTTCCATTTCCCTGGACTGCCCATAAAGGAGCAGCTGGTGTCTTAGCCAAATAAGGACAGACTAGCTGGTTCAGTGAGGCTCAAAGGGGCGGGGCATTTTCCAAGTCCATCTTTGGTAATGATGGCTGGGGCAGACAGGCAGGCATAGGGCATGGCTGGCACTGGGGTCCTCCCTGGCACAGCTCCTACAGGCGTGCATGCCAATGCCAAGCAGGCAGTGGAATGGTGTCTGCTAATCAGCTGAGACCCACATTGACAGAACAGGTGAGGGGCAGCTCACTTGCTATGACACAGGGAAAGCAGGACTGTGGCACTGCCCTTAAAGATGAGAGAAATAGCATAATGGGAAACTATTTTCTCCCACTCACTTCTACCCTTCTGATTACTTTAACTGTGTTTTGCAAACAGCTTACTGCATTCAGCCACGAGTCACTGAGAAAGGGCAGAAAACATTTGCTTGGCACCCATTTTGTGCCAGAAGCCAGGCTGGTGATTTTACCCTTACCAAGATGCTCTGAGGCAGCTGACTACCACTTTTACAGACTGGAAATGAGTTCAGGAACAGGTTCCAGCTCACACAGGCAGGAGGCAAATGTAGATCGTTCTGCCATGAGGGCTCATTTAAGGATCAGGGAAGTGGAGGGACGGTGAGCGCCTGCTTTAGCAAGTGTGACTGGCTGAGACTGGAAGAGACCTAGCTGTACCCTGGGCTTAGCTCAGAACCAGCTGGGACTTGGTGTTCAAATCCGTTGTTATTGTGGCTCCTGTCCCCTGAAAACTGACTCAGAGAAGCTGCATGACTTGACCAAGATGACACAGTTCGAAAGTGGCAAACTCAGGACTTGGGTTCAGGTCTTGGAAACATAAATCCAGAATGCTCTCTGCTCCACTGCTTTGCCCTGTGCCTTAGAAGTCTTAGATGAAAAACAATATGGTGGCTTCCAGTGACAACAGGGCCCAAAGACTAGACCTGTCATGACCTGCTGTCACTGTACTATGTCACACACCCCTGTAGTAAATCCTCATGTACTGTGTTATGTTACACATAACCTGTACTGTGTTACACACACCTGTAGTAACTCTGCATGTATTGTTATGTATGTTATACATACCTGTAGTATAGGAGGGAGTTGTGTTGATGGCCCAGAGGGACCCAGGAAAGGTATCAGTCACCTACTGTTCTCCACCCTCAGTCACCCCAGGGTCACCAGCCCTCTCTCTTACTGCAGCCCTGCAGTGGTGAGTGTGCCATGGGACTCGGGAAGCCAGAAGCCTCAGGCCCACAGGAGAGGGGGATCTGTGCAGGTCAGCAGGGAGGCAGCCTCCTGCAGAAGTACCTGGCCCTGCACAGAGGCTCTGCACATACTTGTGGGGCCTCAGGGATATGACTGAACTTTTCTGACCCTCAGTTTCCTCATCTGTAAAACAGGAATCATACCTAAGTTTATAACTCCACAGGAAATTCAGGAGGACTAGTTTAGACAGAAAACCCCACATACAGACAGAAAGCCTCTTAGGGTTGGTATGATGGAGTTTAAGGGATGGTTGGCAGAGCTGAGGGTGGGCAAACAGCTATAAACATGAAATTGTAAGGAACGTCGCAGCAAGGGCTTAGACTCCAGGTTTTCACATCCCCTTTGTGGGCATACTGAGCAGAACCACAATCTTAGGCAAGTTCCTCAACACCCTTGGCCATATTTTCCTCAGCTGTAAAATTGGTTTAGTTAAAAACAGAATTCCACCTCACAGGGTTTTTTTCCCTTTATTCTGAGGATTGAGATTTTATATACAAAGTGCCTACCTAGCCTAGCACAACACACATGGTTGTTGCTGAATTTCTTTTTCATTGGAGGGTCCTCAGTCCTGACAGCCTGGTGGCTAATCTCAGTGCTGCTGGGCAGGACTGATTCACTGGCCAAGGCTCCTGGGGCAGGAGGGGTGCCAGGGAGTATTCTGGGTGATGGTGACAGAGGAGGTGAAATACTGTCTCTGTCGCTCCCAGTTGGGCTATTTACATAAGTGGTGCCAGCCTCACAGGTTTGTCACAGCACTAAGTAAAATTAACCACAGGAGCGTGTCTCAGGAACAGTACCTAGCAACGGAGTTAAGGGTCCGACACCAATAACTACTGTTACCTGGTCGTCTTGATGACAGGAGTTGGCAGCACACAGGTAAGCTGCCAGCCGTAGGCTGCCAGAGAGTTCAGCAGAGGCACATAGTCGGTCTGCACCTCCACACCCTGGGAAGAAAGATCAGAGTTAGTGTTGCTGCTACCTCAGGCCAGCACCCCACACATCAGCCCAACACAGCAGAGAAGATGCAGGGCACCCCCAATTCATGCTGAAATGTTTGGAGCCAAACCACCAACACGGGATTTCTTTCCAGGCCCCGGCACAGTCTGTAGTCAGCAAGGAATTAGAGCCAAAAGATTAATCCATTAATTTTGTTTTCTTCTTGTTTGGACAAATAGCCTCCTGCAAGTTTCATTGAAGAGGCACAATTACCTTGCCTAAAAGACACGTTGAGGACATATGATAACACATGCAGCTCTGGATGCTTTCAGAGCGTGTCACGGTGAGTTAAACTACATTTGACAAATGATCAAGCCATCTGCATCCAGCCACAGCAGCGACGCGTGCACACACATACACACCCACGTGTGCACACACAGAGGCAACCGTGTTACACACCCTGCCACCCAGGGATAAACAAACACTACCTGGGCCCTATTTCAAGGAGCTGGGGGACTAACATTTGACTTTCCGTTTAAAAACGCAGCCTTGTTCACGTAAGACAAGCCTAATGTGAGGATACTGCGGGGGGGGGGGGGGGAGGCGCTCACTGTGGGGGTGCACTCTCTGCATAGACCTCATTTTCTTTTTATTTATTTATAACCAAGAATATGTATTGGTACATTGTACATATAATGATCACATTCATCACAGTTATTTTGTACCTGTACATGATGTATCTTGGTTTTCTCTCCTCTTCCCCACCCCTCCCTATTTATAGCAGGTTTATTCATGTTTTTCCATGATTTCCCTTTCCCATTGCTTTCCTTTTTTCCCTTTCTGCTTTTCCTCCTTCTCTCTTTCTAGGTCTCCTCTCTTTTGACTATTATCTTCCTTTTATATAATATCTATTATAACTCTTAGTCCTTAATAACACTTAGGGTTTCTCATACCAGAGAAACAATTCAATGTGTACTCATGAGTGTCTGATTTATTTCACTTAAGAGTATGTTCTCAAGGTACATCGATTTACATACACATGTCTGTAGTTTATCCTTTTTATGGTGCTGTAGTACTCCATTGTGTAGAAAAACGACATCTTCTTCATGCATTTAGGTTGTTTCCAAAACTTAGCTATTACAAATTGTGTTGCTATGAACATGGGTGTGCATATATCCCTGTGGTATGATGATTTTAATTCTTCTGGGAAGATCCCCAGTAGGGGAATAGCTGGATCAAATGGAAGAGAAAGAAATAAAAGGAATAAAGATAGGAAAGGAAGAACTTAAACTATCATTATTTGCGGATGGCATGATACTCTAAATAGAAGACCCAAAAAACTCCACCAAAAACCATCTGGATTTAATAAGTAAATTCAGTTGTGTTGCCAGATACAAAGTCAACACCCAAAAGTCAATAGCATTCCTGTATACAAATAATAAACCTACCGAGAAAGAAATAACAGAAGATACACCTTTCACAATCGCATCCAAAAAAATAAAATACTTAGGAATCTATCTAACAAAGGAAGTAAAAGATTTTTACATCGAAAACTACAGCACTCTAAAAAAGGAAATTGAAAGGGATATCAGAAAATGGAAGGCCTCATTTTCTTACTCTGCACTCCTCCCCAAGGATGAATGTGCTTCCCAACCCATTTTGTGTATAGGCTGGACTCCCCATCCCCATTGATGGATTTGGAAAATCTCCAACATGTATCCAGAGTCATTCCAACTGATGTGCACACACAGGCTCATTCTGCCAGTGTTTTGGAGCTGTAGCAGATCAAAGGTGAGTAGTGCCACAGACCTCCTCACGTTCACAGAACTCAAACACGCGAGTCACAAAAGTACAATGGTTGGATGGCAGGGCCACCAGTATTCAAATGTCACAAGAGGAAGGGGTCCCGGTCATCATCCAAGCAGACTTCCTGGGCATGTGCAGACTACAGGACAGATCTGAGCCCCGTACACAGGCAGGGTGTGCTTCACTTGCAGGCTGTGTGTATGACATGCCTGGAGCACTCTGCCTGGGAGGGCCCGGCCCTAGTGACACTACACTCCAGGGTGGTGGGAGCTGGCTTGCTGTGGCCTTTGGGGAACAAAACCAGTTCATCCAGCTGCCCTGGATGACACGTGATGGAAGGGCCTGCTCTGACACTTCACCTGGCTTTTAGAGCTTCCCTAACTGGGCACCAAACCAGCATGGTACCATGTCACCAGAACCCTTGGCAACTCATTTCTGCTTTGGAAGCCTCAGTTTCTCAACTGTATAAATTAAGCTTTGGCCTATGCAATGGTTCAAGCCTGGGCCTGGAGCCAACATCACGGGCCTCACCTGGGAAGCTGTGAACAATACAGAATTTGAGCTGTCCAGACCTACTGAGCCAGGAAGTCTGGGAGAGGGCCCTGCAATCTATGCTTTAAAGAGCCTTTCCTACATCAGCTAAGTATAAAATCACTGCTTAGATCGTCTCTCAGGTCCTTTCTGGCAAAAGTAGAGCCTACAACTGTCACCTCCAATCTAACCTTTCCCATTCTCCATGTAAGAAGAAAAAAGATGGATGTTTACAAGATCAGCTGTGTCTGTGAGAAATACTGCCGGTGACAGCAAATGGAGGGGACAGGGGAAAGGGAAAGAGAGACAAAAGGAAAACTGGTAAAGGAAGAGGGAAGGGATCTAGGGAAGGGAGGAAAGGAAAGAAGAACAATATAATCAATTGAGAGCTTCAGCAGAGGATGCAATTGCGGCCCCTTCCTGAAGCCCCACTCAGGGCCAGAGATGGCTCAACCATTGGCCCTGTGGCCCTCTGGGCACATGGGCTGCTCCTAAACCAGGGCAGCCATGATCCCTCTTGCTGGGTGGGCCTGGCCCTCACCCAGGCTGAAGGAAGAGTCCTATGGCTGCTGCATCCAGAGACACCCTGCCCCCATCCTTGTGTTCCCAGTTCAAAGAGAGGAGGGGGAAGAGAGAAATTTAAATCCACATTCTGCAGCTTTTCGAGGTTATGATTACTTGGGCCTATCAAGAATAACCTTCCCACTTTATCAAGCACTGTGACAAACCAGCCACAATCAGACAGTAGCCATAGCAACCAGGACAAGCTTTTTCGCCTCACAAAGCCCTGAGTGAGTGGCAGAATGGAGTCCTTTTATCAGTGGCTGTACCCTGGCCGGGTTTTCTCTGCATGTGCCCAGAGCTGCAAGACAATGAATGACCGACCCCTGCTGCACCGACCCAACCCGCCTGCTCAGACAGGCCTCACCAGGGCAGCCTCTATTTTACTCTGTGTTATTTCATTTTGTCACTATCTGAAGAGAAAAACAGCAGGATTTCTCCCAAACATTCCTTCCCCCCCTTGGGGTAGGAGATGTCAGTCAGAGGTGCCAAATCATAAAGACCAAAAGGAAAAGGGAAAACAACAAAAAACATAAGGGATGCTTGTGCTGTTCAATCTTAAGTGTTAATTTCTGGCCACCAATCACTGATGAATTGACGTGTAAAATACAAATGGCAGGGGTGAGGTGTGACACTGCCAGGCTCTCGCACTTCAACTATCTGGAATGGTCTTGATTTAATTAATGTTAATTGTGGGTTTTGGTAAGTATCCATCAAAGTCTGTTTGCATATTATCAATGCAGCAAGAAGAGGGCATTTCTAAAACACAGGATGCGCTCGGTGCAGGCAGTGAAAGACACTTTTAAGTCCATTAGCTAAGAAAGGTGGTAGGAAACAGATCCCTCTGGAAGGCTGTCTTTGATCTGCTTTTTTGTGACACTCCAGTGAGGAGAGAAGAAAGCAAGAACAGCACTCAAAAGCCAGCCTGCTTATCAAACGAAGAGACATTTCTTTCTGTGAGTTGGAGCAAAAATTTTAATTAACTCTCCACTCTCCTGTGGTGTATATATAATCTCCCATCACACCTGGAGTGTTAAAATAAAGTGGAGCATATCCTGTAGTTTTTCAACTTGTATAAAAGGAATTCACTTGTATTTGTGGCTCTTTTCCCCTTTGTTCCCTATAATTCCTCCAGTGGTTGCTAATCAACTAAAGAAACAGACACTCAATACAACCTTCCTGTACCCTCCAATAATTATGACGACATAACGTAGAGCGGTTTGAAAGAAACTACTTTGCTTTTTGTACATGACTGTAAATACATGACTATAAATGAAGAGCGGAAATCAACTTCCCTTGCCAAAAGGAAGGAAGATCTCTTGCTAGGAACCAAGTCTTAAACAGTTTTCATACTCAAAATAGTGAAGGGCATTCTGCTTCTGTTCCTGACATCCACGGGGCTGAGGGAGCCCTTCCACCAAGATGACATGGAAAGGAAGGGCCTGAAAAATGACTCCTGCATCTTTTGTAAAATTGGTACCAAAATGCTAATGTCCAACACTTACTGCCTGGGTATGTTTCTACTACTAATATTTTACTTAAAATTTTTAGCTATCTTTTGATTTCCTGCTGTGGGAAATACAGGAGTACTGTTCCCATAAGTATTTCTCATTTCTTCCCGTGTATCCCCAAATAGTTATTATACAATTTTAATTAAATTAGAAGTCTGTGTTTTCATTCTTACAACTTTATAAATACTCTTGAGTACTCTATTTTATGCCAGTAGTAACTATCGCATAAGCCTAAATACATATGTTTTTCCACTGGAAACCTCACTTCTAAAGTTATGAATACTCGCTCAAATCTGGTCTGGCTTCTTTCCATGTCTAGGTTCTCCTCATACTGGCATCTGTGGCTAGTGTGTAGTCTTTTTTTGGTTTTCTTCTCATTTTTCTGGAACACATTCTATAGTGGCTCCCTATGAAACAATATCCAGAAAGTCAGCTGGATCTCTGCGTGTTTAAGATACCTTTGTCTTCACTTTAAAGTAAAAATTCGGGTAAAGAAATCTGGGCTGAAATCTATTTTTCCATCAAAATTTTGAAAGTATTGGTGCACTAGCTTCTAGATGTTGGTGTTCCTAAAATAGTCTTATTACTATACTAGTCCTTTGAATGAAACCTGTTGTGATGCTTTGGAGGTTTTTAGGATTTTTTTCCAAGACATTCCAAAATTTCAAAATATACCTTAATGCAGGTCTTATTTATTCAAAGACACATTTGATGGCCATACAATCTGAAGATTCTTACCCTTTAGTTATGTAAAGGGTATGTGTTTGGTTTTTGGTTTGTTATTTTGTTTCATTTGATTAACTTTTCTCCCTTCTACTTTCTGCCTTCTCTTTCTCTTCTTCTCTTACTAGTCAAAATATGGTATTAATGTTTTAATTTCATTACTTTTTCCCCATTTCCTTATTTTCTTTGTTTTACCTTCTGAGAGATTTCCTTCCAGCCTTTTTATTATGTTTTTACATTTTCTGCTGACATATTTTTAAGACCCCAAAGCTCTTTCTTATGTTTTTGTTCCTTTTTTTTTAATGGCATCCTGGTTTTAGTTCATGAATACATATATTTTATCTAAATGGTTCCTTCAGATCCCTGCATTACCTTTACAGTTACCAGGCTGCATGAGAGACAGATGGAGAACTTGGGATCTTCCACATCATGTCGGAACTTTAAACCAACTTCCTTTAAACCATTTTCCTCTCAGTTCTGCAGTTCACCACTTCCTCTCTCCTCTGAGGAGCTGGGCTTTGAAGACCAGAGCTTTTCTTGGGTTCTAGAGCAGAAAAAAATGGCTCCCTTCTCATCCAGGTTTTAGTTTTTCCCACTTTCCTGAACCAGTTAGTTTTTTCTACCTACTTTCCTTCCTCTAAAAATGTGTTCCCTCTTCTAAAAATCACTCATCTTTACCTTCTCTTCTGCTCTTTTTGTTCCCTTGGGTGTCTGTCTGTCTAGAGTCAATCCTCACTGTTCTTGGTAGTTATGTTTTATAAGCTGATCACGAACACTGAATTAGTGAATACTGAATCATTTCTCCTGGGGAAACAGCGTTAAATTCCCAGGTGCCTCTGGTCACAACGTTTTTTGTCTACTGATCAGCACAAAACTTTTTTATGTCTGTTTCTGTTTAAAGACATCTTGTTTAATATACACTCATTCATTAACACTGAACCAGAAGCAACAGCATATAACTCGAGCAGAAAAAAACATTTAATATTCATATTGCTGTGTAAAACACATCCTTAGCATTCTGTGCTCAGGAACAACAAACAGCATCTCAGCACTGTTCTTAGGCATCACTTTTAGTCAAAAAAAATCACAAATAAAAAGTACAAGAGTGCAGTGCTAAGTACACTTTAAAAAGGATACTTGTTCATAGCGTGAGCACCGACAATGAGGCCAAACAACACCTCATTCACCCTCAGCCGGAAATGTGTACATCAAATAGCTCAGATGTTTTGCTCTTCTGCACATCTACAAATGACCATGAAAATGCCACGTGTGTTGACCATGAAGTTACAAGTCAATTTTAGTAAGAAGGTGAATTTGAAAATACAGACTCTATGAACAAAGGATCAACTATCAAAGTATCACTTTTTTGTATCATTTCAATGGGATTTTTCTGAAAAGAAATAGATGCCTCTGTCCAGTTACCCTTGTTTAACACAACTGTATTATTTAATGCCTAAAGGGCCTAATGCATAGCCTTTCTAAGTAACTTACTCCAGAAGCCCAAAAAAATTTTTTTGATATCTAAAAACCCTCCATGATAAAATACATATACAAATTCAAGAGACAAATGATAAAGTGGGATACTATATGTAATACTTTATATTACAGAACTTTCCAGAAATTTATTATTTGGGGGGGTGCCAGGGATTGAACGTAGGGGCTTGGGTTTTCTAGGCAGGAGCTCTACCACTTGAGCTAAATCTCCAACCCCTAGAAACTGATTTTAAAAGTCTAATAGTGTATATTTATAATGGAGAAGGACATAAAGATTACAGAAAAGGAAAATCAAATGGCTATTAAGCACATGAAATAAAATGCAGAATGTTATAATAAGAGAATTCCAAATTATACTACCCGAAGATACTATTTTACATATCAGACTGGTAGAAAATCTTCAAGTTTGACAATCCTCATTGTTGATAAGGCTGTTGGGAAAGCAAGCATTCTCTCAGCGGATTGTGGGACAAACTGAGTCAATCCTCACGCAGAACAATTTGACAGTATCTCTCAAAATTACAAACACATTTGCCCTTTGACCCAAAAATCTTACTTGGGAATTGATCTTATATATAAAAAATGAAAAACGTATAGTTACACACTGGAAACCACCCAGGTGCTCACCAATGCTGTACTTGTTAAATTCATTACGCTTCATCCATACAGTGGCTTAGGGAACTGAGTAATAGCTACTCACATGTGTGCCAGGGCACACAGGACAGAGTGGAACAATGCAAGAAATTGAATTCCACTCTAGGCATGCAGAATTTGAGAAACTGTAGAGCTGCCTAGGAAAGAGCTAAACGAAACAAGTGTGTCATAAATAGCATAATGGTCCCCAAAGATATCTACATTGTAATTCCCAGAGCCTTTGAATATGTTCCCTATGCAGTAAAAGGGATTTGGCAAATATAAGTTACGGATCTTGAGATGGAAATGTTTATCCTGTGTTTTTGCGTGAGTCTAGTGTGAAAACAAGGATACTTATATCCTGAAAAAGGCAGGAAGGTCAGAGTCAGACAAGGAGATGTGATGACAGAGCAGAGGCTGGAGTGATGCCAGGAAGGGCCCGTAAGCTAAGGAACAGGGCAGCCTCCAGGAGCGGGAAGAGGCAAACAACTGAGTCTCTCCTGGAGACTCCAGGAGGAATGTGGTCCTGCCAGGACTTTGACTTTAGCCTTTAATACTCATTCCATACTTCTGACCTCCAGAACTGTAAAATAATAAACTCACATTGTTGAAAACACTAAACTTTTGGTGATTTGTTATAGCAGCAAAAAGAAACTGATCCATAGCCCAAAGTCAGCAAAAGGTTAGAATGGATAGAAGAACTTGGAGGTGTTGGTCAACCCAGGGCAGTGAAAACTCAGGAGGGCTAAGGGTGGTGAGGACTGGGTTTCCCACTGAGGAGGGTGAGCAGAAGGTGACACAGGCTACAAAGGTACATGGGACAGGTGGGCTGCTCTTCCACAGTGAGCAAAGTAGAGACACAAAGGTAAGTAGGAGGATGCCAAGGAGGGAAGAGGAGACCTTTCCTCCCTGTGAGCAAATAGAAAGAAGGCTGTAACACTGGGGCAGTGCTGCAGGGAACTCAGCACGTCCCTCGGCATCCTGCAGGGCAGGCTATGGCCAGTGTCCCACTTCATTCACCACTCTCCACGCTCGGGCAGCTTGGCTGTGTGTGGGCACTTGGAAGCAAAGACAGGTGAGCTTCCCTGGGGGCACCCAGACCAGGAGTCAGGAGACTGGGCATGTGCTCCCTGTCAGACGAGCCCGTGGAGGTGGGGGGCGGGGAGAAGAGAACGATTTGGCCTTCCATTCTCTCGAGAGAAAGGGCAAAATCCTGCATTCCTCACCCTCACCCTCATCCTTCCTGAGGCCCCGCCAGGACCGCTGCACCTGCCAGGCAGGGGGAGGGACTGGCAGCGCTGGCCGCTGGCGCTGTTGTTTTCCCCTTTGTTTTATACACAATTCCCCAGAAAAAACATTTTGCTGATATGTAATTAGGCCAACATAATAGAGTCTAAGGGAGCAGTCGTCTCTTTTTAGACAACTTTGGCTTTCAAAACGTTCAGAGAATAAGTTAAAAAAAAAAAGAAAAGCTGAGTGTTCTTAGATGTAGAAAAGGGGACAGATGAAAATACATGTAATGTGTAGAAAGCTTCAATTCCAAGACTTCTCACCCACTCCAGATGGTGAATTCACATTTTTGCCTGACTTTCTCTACCATGCAAGAAAGGCAGCAAACTCTATAGCCTCTTAGGAGCACAACACAATAATGGATAATACTTATTAAGAACACTGTTCCCAACTGTGGTTTCAATGATGGGCTCCTATGCTACATAACTGCTGCTTCTCCCACAGAGTGAGGGTGCACTCCTGGATCTCCTGCATGCAGGCTGATCTTGGACCTGGCTCTGACAATCAGAACATGGCAGACATGACTACAAGAGCTCTTGCTGTGTCTGTCTGTTTTCAAGGAACCCTACCTACACCATGAGGACAGGCCTGGGCTAGCCTGCTGGGTGACGAGAGTCACGCGGCCCAGCCACCAGCAGACACACGGGAGATGCCACCAGGGACCAGTTAGCAGCCAGATGACCTGCCAGTGACTAGGCGTGTGAGATGAGTGCAGCCTCACTGTCTCAGCAAGGTCACTCAGCTGACCCGGGGGCCATGAGCAACAAGGACCTCTGCTATTTTAGTTCCTTAGCCTCTGGGGGGCTTTACTGCATGGCAGAAGCTAACTATTATTCTAGGAAGAGCCAAACACCTAAGCAAATGTCTGAGAGGAAAGTCTTAGCGAAAATCATTTCATTTGATTTGAGAGAAATAAATTATAATAGCTCCTACTGAAGCGGACTCAGCAGGTGTACCTACCCCCTATTTCCTCCATGCCAGGCACACTGTGACCTTGTGTTACCTCTGGAGCCCTGATGTCTCATTTATGCTAACCTTCTGTGAGGTCTAGCATGGCCGCCAGCATATCCTGGGAGAGGGAGATAAACACCCAGAACAAGCTAGCTCGAGACACTGCCCTGGCTTCTCCTACGGTACAATGCCAAGTTGGCGGGGGAACCAGACCTGTGTGTGCAAGATAACACGCCCCTGGACTCTGGGCACCCAGGGGCCGTGGCTTCTCTGAAGTCATACTCGGGGGGCGGGGGCATAGGGTAACAAGGTGGAGGGGCAGCAAGCAGTACACAGCCCATGTCGCCAGAGCTGTCTGTGCACGTGCACCTCCAGGAGCCATGTGTAACAACGCCAGGCTCCCGGATCTCAGCGCAGGCAATGAGGCTGGACGTTTAGAGATCAAGGGGTGACGGCTGGGGTGGACTCTGACCATTAGCAGGAACAGACGCTGCTGCTCTGAGTGCAAACAGTTGAGTGACTCAAAGCCGTTCCATGCTGTCAGCCACACAGCAGGACCACATACGAGGACAGCACAGGCTCGCAGCCTTCAGTAGCTGACATCTCACACAACGTGCCAAGTGCAGCAGGCAAGCCTGTCCTCTCTGCAAATGTGCAAACAGCTTTGTTTGATAACAATTAAACAAGAAACATTTTCTCCATCCAGGGACTTGCCAAGTTCCTCCCACTTGCTTTGATGAGTGAGAAGGAAATTAAACTTTCTGGGAGTAAATGAGATTTATCACTTTATTACTTTCTCATCAGACGATGTGAGAGGGGTGAAGGATTATATTTTTAACCTTTCTTTCTCATTTTTAACCTTATCAGTTAGAAAAGAAAAAGAGTTGCAAAAAGAGCTCTCCCCAAAGTAAAGTATACAATTAAAAGATGTTTATTTTGAAGAGGTGGTGGTAGGGAAGGGAGCCAATCTGCACAAAGTCTAGGACTTAAAATTATGTCACAGATATCAGCTTTACCTATTGCCAACAGATTCCTGACAGCTTACCAATAATTATAAAATGCTAACTGAGAAGATGTATCTGGATAATGGTTGGTTTAAAATCTTAAAGAAATGGAAATTAAAAGGTCATTTCACTGTCCAAGCTGACAAGGGGCAGAGCTACACAAAGCATCCATGATTTTTCTCATCCTGACGTTCTCCACCTAATTCAAGGTGCCACATTCCCAATCAGTGTTGGTGCAATCAGAGATGGTCAATATTCTCTCTGCAGTGATCCAACTGTAGCATCTTGTTGCTATGGTTACTACCCTTTTAACTCAACCATCTCTCACATCCACTTCTTCTCAAACCAAATTACACTGCACTGATCTCACAGTATGTCCTCTGAGGACTCTGCTCCTGGTAAGTACAACTCTTAACAGGGTTTCTGAAGCACCAGGAACCAACTACTATACTGGAATATCCAGCTTGCAGGACAAGTTGGACACCTGGCTTCGTCCCTGCCCCACCCCCCCCCACACACACACTGGGACAAATCCTGCAATCCTCCCCTCCAGCTCCACAGAGAGAAATCCATCAGAGCCTATAGCAGATGAGCAGATGAGCTGTCAGGTTCCAGTCATCATCTGGACTGTGACCCACCAAAGGATGTGCTGAGGAAAAACAAAACACAAACCAAAGGAAAGAAAATGCAACAGTCTCAGAAAGCTTGGCCAACTCTCCAAAATCTTCCCACCACCCTCTGTATGCAGACTGATCACTACCTGGTCTTTGTCGTTCTGTTTACTGCTGTCCCCTGCCCTGGAACACAGCCTCCACAAAGGCAAGGGGTTTATCTCATCCCTGATGAATCCAGGCCGAAACTCAGAGAAGTGTCTGCCCAATACTTAGTTGTGGGAGTCAATGAATTACTTGTCCTAGTATTTTGGGAGTCAGTTCTGCTGCCACCACATCTTGTGTTCTCAAAGTCTTATCAAAATTGCTGTGAATCACACCAATAACAAGACATGAACCTGCGTTACAAATGTGAGTCAATCTGCCAGGATGGTACGTTACTATTTTCCTAGGTATTCTGTACATGGAAGTTAGAAGTATATTCATATATGAAAGTTAAATACAGATTCATGTACTGGTCACTCAGTCTCTAAGGCCACTGGGCATTTTAGTAAAACCTGATAAATTATTTAACTGGCCATATGCAAATCCACCCTTCCCTGCTTTGGTACCATGACAGCATTGCTGACTGTTACTATCAGGAGGTGGTATCTATTTCTCCAATGTGACTCTGAGCTTGGTTTTGTGACTTTCTTTAGCCAAAGAGAAGCATGAAATAAGTTCACCCACCAGGGCTTGCTGGTTTGCTCCTCTTGGAAACACCCTGTGACTGTTGTCCTGTGAAGAATCCCAGGTCAGCCTGATGGGATATTAAGACAAGCAACAGCCAGCCAAGAATCAGACGTGAGTGCATCAGCTGACACGTAAGAAAGCCAGCAGAGATCAGACACCCACCTGTATACCCGAACGTATTCTGTACCTATTAACATCCACTTGCCTTTGCCCCATAGGCAACCACTCACCCAATTCTGCCTCTACTGATTTGCTTAATCTGAACATTTCCTATAAATGGATTTGTATGTGACTTTTTGCAACTGACTTCATTTGCTTTAATGTGTTTGAGCTTTGTCCATATCGTACCAAGTATCAGTACCTTATTCCTTTGTATACCAAATAATATTATACGGATACAGCACATTTTGTTTATCTCTTCATCACCTGATAAAGATTTAGGTTGTTTCCACTTTTTGGATATTATGAATAAAGCTGCTATGAGCATTTATATACAGGTCATTATATACACATTACGGACATGTGTTTTAATTTTCTTAGATATATGCCCAGGGGTGAAGCTGTCCACTTACCACTTTGGTAAAAAGAGAAAAAGTACAAAAAGAAAACACAAAATTCTTGGCCTCATTAGACTAGTTTCTGTGCCTCTTAAAGTAAAATTTTCCATGTGATACAAGCAAATGGAATGCCTTCTTTCACCTGCACCAAAGAGAATGTTCAAGAATCCTGCCTCTGTACCATTCATCTCCACTTACTAAATCTGGGAGGGATCGGGGGGTCATTCAGTCCAGTGATTCTTGGGTCCGGCTGAATTTTTTATATGCAGATCCCTAATCCCCATCCACAGACTACTGACTGAATCTCCTGGGGGCAGTGAAAGTTGGGAATAAGTGTTTTCAGCACACATCCAAGTGATGCTGAGAATTGACGAGGTTTGGGAACCCTCTTCTAGTCCCTCTTGCCCACCTGTATCATGCTGCATCTGGGAACTCACAACGCCAGGCCCTGGGCCGTTCACGGCTCAAGAGTTCCACAACTCTCCAACCGGACCTTCGTTTTTCTTCACAATCAACAAAAGCAGCCTAATCTGTTTATCATCGTAAGTCAGCTCTTCAAAGATATTAAGCCAGCTACCTTATGGCCCTGGTTTCTTCTCTTCTAAAATAAATATGCTCAATTCTTTTTAACCATTTCCCGGTAATATGCTGCCTTACTGTCACTCTTTGGTATCTCCCTGCAAATATGTCCATGTTTCTAATTAAATATGGTAGTTAGGGTGGAATATGAGACTCCAATAGACCAAAAAGTAGAGGGTAAGTACCTCCTGTGTGCCTACTCATAAATATGGCCAAAGATGTCCTTTCTAAGCAGTAGTAACCTCATACTATTCAATTATTCATCCAACCAAGGTTTGTTAAAAACCTGTTACATAAAAGGAACTAATTTGGATCTGAGGAATGTAAATATCAGGAACGGCTAATTCCTGACTCAAGGAACAATTTAAAAGCTTAATAAGGTGACGTGTGGTTATTTCAAGAGGAAAGGAGAACAAATCCAGCTGATAGTCTCAGAGATGACCCTATAATGCTGGTGCCATTAGGGTTGGATCAGAAAGGCTAAGAGCCTCAAAAGTGAAGACTAAAGCAGAGGAGAGTATCAGCACAAGTGGGCAACAACAAAGTGACACTAGGTGTGATACAGAAAACCCCACTTTGTCACAGCCCAGAACATTTAGAGGAGAGTAGCTAGGTATACTCTTGGCCTTCATTAAGCTTTCTTTCATCAGAATTGCTGTCAAATTGGGTATTCCTGTTCTGTATTATTGATTTTTTGAACTTAAATGCCATTGATTTTTTGATACTTAAATGTATCCTTATTATATTTTATTGGCCTGGTTTGTGGCCAACATTTATAAAATAATAGATCATGAGAATGGAAGGGGTTTAAGTAGTCAGGAAAATCTACTAAACAAAGAAACTAGATCAGTAAATTTCAAGCCTTCTTGACTTCTTCTTTCCTCCTTTTTCTCAGTGGGATGCTTACAAACATCAATTGTAAGGTAAATAATTTGTCCTGTCTTTGTCTTTGGCTCTTAAGCTTCTGTGTATTTGACAAGTTCTTATAAGGGACCTGTACTAGTCTATCTGTTGCTACAACAAAACACCTAAGGTTGGGTACTTTATATGTATTTTTTTTTTTGGTGCTGGGGATCAAACTTGGGACTTTATGCTTGTTAGGCAAGCACTTTGGCTGCTGAGCTCAATCCCCAGCCCTGGGTATTTTATAAAGAAAAGGTTTATTCAGCTCAGTTTTAGAGTATGAAACTCCAAGCAGCCTCATCTGTTTAGCCTCTGGTGACGCCCCCTTGGCTGGGCACAACACGGCAGAGGAACAAAAGGGGAACCGTCTACACACAGAAAGGGCCAAGCATGTGAGTTGGACTTGGTTTTTAATGACCTTCTCTGGCAAGAAGAATTCACTCACTCTGTGGGACCAAAGTGACGACTCCATGACTTAATTTTCTTGCGCCGATCCCCACATCTTAATGGTTCCACTACCTTTCGACATTGCCAAACTGAGGACCAATGTGTCCCCAGCTGCCAGCACATGAACCTTGTGGGACAAACCACATCCAAATCATAGGGCCACACAGAAAGTATGAGAAGGTACAGGGCAGCCCCTAGGGATAAAGATCAGCGGATAGCCAGGAATGAAATAAGGATCTCAGCCCTACCCCACGAGGAGAATTTGGCCAAACACCTGAGTAAGGTTGGAAGTGCACTCTTTATCTAAAGCTTCTAACAAGAACATAGTCTGAGGAATACCTAGTTTCAGCCTTGGAAGACCCTAAGGAGAAGACCAGCTAACCTGATCTGAAGGAACTATAATGAATATGTGTGCGTGTGCACGTGTGT
>PVJO010000615.1:36526-117397 GCA_004026905.1 Hystrix cristata | reverse complement strand
CATTTCTCATAAGATTTGAACACGTGTTCATTTCTTTTATCCTCTCTTCCTCTGTGGCAAGACTCTAAATTCACTTTGGCCCCGATCTCCACCAAAGTGGCAAACTTGCCTGCCCCTTCACATCAACTTTAAAAGATTTCTGTGATTTAGAGTCTTTCACCACCCTGCAGGAAGCTTGACAGCAAAGAAAAAATATTGATGGATATGGGAAGAGCAGGAGCTGGGGGGGCATTCATATTTAATAACTAGACTCTTTCCCTGAAGATAAAGGGAATCAATCCTTTCTGCCTGAATTTCCTCCATCCATCATGTTCTCACAGTGGCTGACACACAGTAGGAACTCAATATTTATTTGTTGAATACAATTTTTTAAAAAAGATCTAACTTATATTCTATTTGTACAGGAAATGAAATATAGGTGTTGAAGAGAACTGGACAATAGAGTTTATGGAAGAAAAAAGTGAAGAGACAGATTTAAAGACAAATTCTTCCTTTTGTCATCCCATTGTCCAAGTTACTATCAAGACCAGTCTTCTTTATAATATCTGTAGGAACATCCCTGCCTTGTCTAGTCTCACTCAGTGACAAATACTGTTGGCTGCCAGAGCCAATAGCCACTGGACACAAGGTCCCTCTTCAGCCCTGGATGACCCCTGATCCTTGACAGTGATATGGGTCTGAGACTCAGCCCTGATAAAGGGAATCCAAGAAAAAGTCTGCTAGGGCTTCTGGGAAAGGACTTATTTGCTAACAGAAGGTGACACGTGATAGGAAAAGACGGTCTCTGTTCTTCACCGTTGCCATCATGTTTGCATGTGATGCTTGGATCTGCTGTAGCTTCCTTCTGACTGGGATCATGAGGAGACCTGCAGACAAGCTGAGGATCGGGATGCATAAAAGTGACTGTGCCTGGGTCCCTAATAACATTCTCAAGCTGCTGAGAAGGCTAACTCTACAACCTCTTCACCTTCCTCCAGAGTTCCTACTCACAGATGAGGGGGAAAAAATCCTTGCTCCCTAAGCCACTTTTACTTGGACACTGCTTTTGTCAGAAAACCATCTGTATTAGTTTTCCTGTTGCTGAGACAAAATACCTAACACCTGCAAATTAACCTGTGCACAATGGGGCCATAAATCATATGTCTCTCTGCAGGGTGGCTCCGATTTGAGTATGTTCCTGCCAGCTTGAACCACCAGTGGTACATGCATGACTACCCCATCAGAAGGCATGGGAGAGTCCCATTGGGTGGTACAAGCTGACAGGATTGTGTTAAAGGAGGAAATGTATTTTGGTTCATGGTTTCAGAGGGTTCAGTCAATGGTTAGCTGGCACCCAAGACAGAAATCCATGTGTAGGAAAGCTGCTCAGACCATGGCAGCCAAGGAGCACAGACAGAGAGAAACACAGGGTAAGAGCCAGCGCATGCCTGTAGGGATCCACCTCTTCCAATCAGGCCTCACCTCCTGCCCATTCAGCTATTCCATGATCTAACCACCTTTGAAAGCCCCCTTCGGAACACACAAGACTTGGAAATTTTAGATCTAAATAATAACATCCTGATACCTACAACCATTACATTTATTCTCTCTCTTTTCTTTTTTTTTGGTGCTGGGGATTGAACTCAGGGCCTTGTGCTTGCAAGGCAAGCACTCAAACCACTGAGCTAAATCCCAGCCCCTGCATTTATTCTCTTACCCTGAAACTGCCCCTGACTCCCCCCAGCCCAGAAGTTGTCTTCCTTTCCCTCATTCTGGTCTATCTCACAAAACCACATGATTTCAGGGCTAGTTTTCTTAATACCTGACTCTGTGATAAAATGCCCCCCACCCTGGCTCCCTTCAACCCACTGCAGGAAGTCCAGGCTTTTGACCACATTTTCCACAAACTCTTCACATGCAAACAATGCTGTCAAGTGCACTGTACAGAGCAACCTTGGAGTGATGTCCATGCATGTTCTATCATTTTCCTAGGACTGCTGTACCAGCCAAATTGGTGGCTTACAGCAGCAGCAATTTATGCTTTCATAGTTCTGGAGGGCAGAAATCCACAAGAAGTATCACTGGGCCAAAATCAAAGTATTAACAGGTTCATGCTCCTTCTGGAGTCTCTGGGAGAGAGTCAATCCCTTGTTTCTTCCAGCTGCTGGTGGCTGCTGGCATTCCCTCCCTGGTCGGTGGTGGCATCATTCCATTCTGCAAGGCCAGTGATTTCAACTCTGCTCCAGCTTCACATTGTATTCTTCTCGGTTCATGTAAAATCTCTACCTCCCTATGTTAGCTTTCCACCATTGTGACAAAATCTCTGAGATAAACAATTTAAAGGAGAAAATGTTTATCTTGGTTCATAGTTAGTAGACTCCATTGTTTCTGAGCCTAAGATGAGGCAGTACCTCATGGTAGAAGGGCATGATGGAGCAAGGCTGCTTACCTCATGGCAACCAAAAGGAGAGGAAAACACCCAGAGAAGAAGGGCCCTGGAACAAGATATAGTCCCCAAGGACACTCCCCCAGTGACCTACATCCTCCAACAAGGCCCTGCCCTACAGTTTCCATCACCTCCCAATAATGCTATCAAGTTATGAATCCATCAATGGATCAACACATTCGCAGTGGGCTATAATTCATATGTCTCACTGCCAGGTGGCTCTGAACCACCAGTGGTATGCACAACTCTCCCGTCAGGCGACATGGGACAGTCATGAGTGTACCACCAGTGGTTCAAGCCAGTGGGAATGTGCTAATCCACTGACGAAGTCAGAGCCCTCATGATTCAATCACCTTCTCAAAGCCCCGCGGCTAACATTGCTGCATCAGGACGAAGCCTTCATCCAACACATGAGCCTCTTAAGGAACATTTTAACTCCACACTTTAACATGTCCTCTCCTATGGATATGTGACTGCACTTAGACCTCATCCATATAATTCAGGACAATCTCCCATCTCATGATCCTTAATGTTAATCACATCCACAAAGATCCTTTTGCTAAATAAGGTAACATTTACATGTTCCAGGGATTAGGACCTGCTATTTTTGGAGACACAATTCAGCCTGTTCTGAAACCACTAATCTGTATTGTATTATTTTTGCTCCTACATAATCTTCCACTCTGGGCCAGGACACCCTCTCAGGAAACCAGAGGCCTAGTGTTGATCTAACAGCTTGTCATCTCCGAGTTGTGCCATTGCTACAATCTGCACAACATAGGCAACACCCACACCAAGTAGCTGCACTTAGGAGGCAGCAGATGGAAAGTTTTGTTGGAAAAGTACCAGAGGGTCAGTCATCCATCCAGGCTCTGCTATTCAGCACAGAGTCAAGGTTCAGACAGAAGTTAGGCCTCAATGAGGCAATTTTGTCATTTTTCTAGGTCACTGATTTTAAATACAATATCCGTCATTTAGGTAAGGGAAACAACTTACTTGGGGAAGACAGACCGTGTAGCCTAAGCCTTCCTCTAATTTTTAACAACTATAAAGCCTTAGAGGCCCTTTCCAGAGATAAGAAGGATTTTAAAAGTTCATTTCAGTGTGGACATGACAAGAAAAACTCGTAGGAAAGCTGGCTCCAGGTAGAAGTGTCACTCTGAAATAAAGGTTGGGAAGCAACTAAGCAAACCGCTGTGGCTATAGAGTTTGAGTGTGGATTTACAAAATGGGGCGCCTAACCCTCCAGGAATGGTGACAAAAGTGAGGCAAGGGGGTGGGCAGCGGTAGGGGCAGAAGGTTAAGGCTGGAATGAGATGAGGTATATGGATTGTGTCCATACACACCCACATAAGATTCAAAGAAAAGCATGCAAGAAAAGAATATGCTAAAGATAGCAAAAAATGGAATTATTCACCTCTTATTTTACTCTTTTCTATAGAGAGAAAAATATAATTGAAGCATCGGGCTGGGGTATAGTTCGGTAGCACAGCGCTTGCTTAACATGCATGAGGCCCTGGGTTTGATCCCCAGCAATGCTAAACAAAGTCTCAGAGACTTTTGTGAAATGTTTCTCCCAATAACCCTATTTATACCTGTATTTATCAGGGTTTTCCTGTCAAACAAAACCAATAGGGTGTGTGTGTGTGTGTGTGTGTGTGTGTGTGTGTGTGTGTGTGTGTGTGTGTTGTGTGTGTCTTCATATCCCTATCTGTATCTTATCTGTAGAGATTATTTTGAGGAACTGGCTCATGTGATGATGGGGGTGACAAGTCCGAAGTTCACAGGGCAGGCTGACAGGATGGAAATTCTGGCAGAACTTGATATTGTAATCTTGAATCAGACAGCAGAATTCCTTCCTCTTCTGGGACCTCAGACTTTTCTCTTATGGCCTTCAACTGATATGAGGCCCACTCACTTTTTTTTTTTCCTTAACTTTTCATTCTTTTTTTTTTAATTTATTTTAAGGGTACATTTTAGATGTACATAGTGATAACATTCATCGTAGAGGATTTCTAGAGATTCCATTTGACCCACCTACTCCCCTTCTTGGTTTCTTCCCAAAAGAATTAAAAACATCATACTGCAGCAATATATGCATACCCAGGTTTATAGTGGTACAGTTTGTAATAGCTACATCTTGGAAACAGCCCAAATGCCCATCAACAGCAGAATGGAAAAGAAAATGTGGTTTTTTTGTACAATGGAGTACTACTCTGCCATAAAGAATGATAAGCTTGAGATATTTCTAGGTAAATGGATGCATTTTGAGCCCATACTCTTAAGTGAAATAAATCAGACACACATGTTTAAATGCCGCATTGTTTCTCTGGTGTGAGAAACTCAAAGTGTAAATAAAGACTAAAATGTATTACATTGGGAAAGGGAAGAAAATGTCCAAATGGGAAAGGGAACAAGGGAGGGGGAGGGGGGAAAGAACAGAGGGATGAGAGAAACAAGAAATGGAAGGAAAAAATGGAAACAAAGCTTTTGTAAATAAGGAGGGAGGAGGGGGTGAGGGGAGGGGGAGGGGAATGGGAAAAAAAGCAGCAGCAAGATATATCATGTACAGGTACAAACCCACCCACATTTTAAAGAGAAATCTGCTTTACCCTTCTACTGATGCGAATGCTAACCACATCTAAAAATATCTTCCTCCACAGTAGCATCTAGACTAAGAGTTTGACCAAACAAAAAAGAAAGTTGCCAAACAAAAAGCAAAGTGCCTGCCAAAGTTGGCACATAAAATCAACCATCACAGTATTATTCTGCAACGGTGTTGTGGTTAACATGCCTGGAAGTCAGTTTATACAGAATGACTTTGTCTACAATAAGACTGTACCATCCTTCACTGAACCATTCCCTTACTGATGGACATGGAGATTGGGTTTTTTTTCCTATTACTGATAATACTGAGATAACATCCTTCTCTGTACCTTCCTGTAAACAACTGGCATTTGTTTCTCTGAAAGACATGATAGGAGGCATGAAACTGCTAAGTCATGAGTTAAGTGGGCATTTCTCAAGTATAACAGATGCTGGTGATCTGCCGTCCAAAGCAAACCTGAAAATTTTAACTAAGCTCAAGCATAGACGAGTCGCATTTCAGGAAAAGATACTCAGCTCTACTACTCAGCACACTGGAGTGTCACTATCACAAGGATTTGACAAAAGTCAAAGAACTGAGAGAAGTGTCGGAACCACTCTGAAGTCAGGCTGAATGTCACCGGGCTTCCCTTGTGCTGGGACTTACTGTCTTATTCTCAGAAAAATCATCCAAATCACACAAAAGAGACAGAGAGCTGCTGACTTCGGCACTAAAGGCTATGCTCTCAAAACCGAACTAATGATCTTGGTAAAACCATGGCAATGAAAACCATGCCAGCTGGCTTAAAAAGAACAAACACTGGCTCTTTTGTCAGAGCAGAAGGTGGTGAATTCTAAGTACTACAGAAATGGTACCATGCACCTCCTAGCATGGTTTCTTAAAAGAAGTGGTGGGAAAACTGTGGAAACTGTGGAAGCAAAAGACTGAGCCCCAGAAACCTACATAAGTTTGTGAAGAACCTAATGTGTTGTTGCACAGGATTACAAGCCAGATTAAATTTAAATTACAGAAATATTACCTTTAAAAGCCTCTCATGGGGCTGGGGATTTAGCTCAGTGATTAGAGTGCTTGCCCTGCAAACACAAGGGCCTGAGTTCGATCCCTGGCACCACCAAAAAAAAAAAAAAAGCCTCTCATGATTCCTTTAGGAAGAGATAAGATGGGGAAGATAAGGTGGAACAAAAGGACCATCGGAAACCTCAATAGAAGGGACTGGGTTAGCTTTGGACTCAGACGGGTGTCACTTTGCATTTGAAACTTTCAGAGAAGCGAAAGCTGGCAAAACCTCCAAGTCTAAGACACTATAACCCTGATTAGAAAGGTCACAACAGGCTGGAAAATGAACAGACACTGGGACAATGAGATGAATTAGGAGTCAATTCAAGAAGAGACTCACACGCAGCTGGAGGATGGAGAAGAGCTGCCTTCCGGGCACCTCAGAGGTCGAATCCACAGGGCTTTAGGGTCTGGCATGGATCTTTCTGAGCCAATGTCCTCTTCAGCTGGACTAGCAGAAGTCCACAACTGGAGTCAGAAGCCAAGTCCCCACCAGTAGCAGCTGCCTTCCAAGACTCCCATTGTGCCCTTCTGTTCTCACCAACCGAGCACCTGAGGGTGAGTCTTTGTGTCCCTAGGTCGGCTTATGTTGGTGAGACGCGTTATCACGATTATGATCTTAACTGAAATTATTTAAACTGATAAACTGAGAGTGTACAAAAAGTTGTTTCTTGGAAAAAATAAGTTGAATTATTGGAAGGTTAAACAACTTGGTTATCTTTAACCAACAAAGGTCCGTTAAAAAAAAAAAAAAGACAACAGCTGTGGCTGAAAGAGATGAGGGAGGCGCTAGAAGACTAGAAATGCATCATGAAAACAGAGGGACCTTAGAGTTAAATCTCTTTGCTATAATTAAAAGAAACCAACACTGCACATTATTGATAAAATACCTTTCGGTGTGGATAAAGTAGATGGATAAAGTTGAATTCCAACCAGTAGACCCCAAATTTAAAATGACTGGCAAAGGGATATGTATTTACCTATTCTGCATTAATAAAATGTATAAGATGCAAATATGAAATCTTTGATTCTTTTTAGCTGATTTTTTTCAGTTCCACCAGCCACCAGACCCATTGCATCAGCCTGTCTACTGCTTCTGCTTGGTTCTGACACCCAATGTGACATGAAGTACTGACGAGACAAAGTGATCTTTACGAGGAATGATGAGGATGCAGAAGCCTCTATATGTAGGACACCTCTTGGTGTCCCCAGACCAATGGGCTGTCAGTCCAGACATACAGACTCACAGAGAAGAGGGCCTCTGTCTGCCTGTCTCGCTCGTCACCTGTTCATCTATGCAGTTCTTTCCATTCCTTTCGAACAGTCGCCCTTCCAGCTCATACTCTAGACTGTAAACTCAAAGAAAGTCAACAAGATACCTATTTATACATGCCCTGTAGTCGGCCTATAGTCCACCTTGCACATTTAGTTTTAGGCCATTGGGTTCTAACTGAGAAATGGGACAACACACATTCCCAAGCACATGTCTCTGTGCATTCAGAGTAAGAGGGTGACAAGAGGTTCTGTTTCACTATAATAACAAGAGACTGATAAAGTGATGTTATTGGTGGCTACTGTGTGCCAGATCCTAAGGTTACAACTTTTTTAAAGCATACTTTCTTCTTTAATTCTCCTTGACTTTGAGATGTTGTTACCAGTATCCCCGCTTATAAAACTGAAGAATGGAAAAACAGAGAGGGAGTGGTTTGCTTCTTATGCTTAGCTGCTCAGCTGGGAATTAAGAGTGCCAGGGTGCGCACTCAGACCAGACTCTGGAATCTAGACCTTCTTTCCAACATGCCACATGGTCGGCAGGGGTGAGGAGCCGGGCTGGCTTTCTGGTGAAGGTGTGAGTGTGTCCCCGCTCATGGCTGTGCCTGTGCGCTCGTGAGTGTCTGTAGAGGGAGGTCAGGCAGAAGTGCTGGAGTTAGAACCATGAGCTGCACACAGAGCTAAGGGACAGGCACAGGAATACACATGGGAACGGGTAGGGCAGTTTCAATATGTGAATGCTGGACACAGCGTTCTCTGGTCAGAGCCGCCAGGTCAGGGCCTGGCCTGGGAAGACAGTGGTTGCCAGAAAAACAGGGTCAACCAGGAGCCAAAAGGGACCTGCCCAGGGCTTAAACAGGAAAAACCTTTCAAGAGGCCAACAGGGTGGGGAAGAGAGGAAGTAGCTGGACTCGGGTGGGCGATGTGGAGCTGGACAAGCACCCACAGGCTTTGCAGTGGGGCTGCCTGGAGGTCAGAATGGGCATCTGGCGGCGCTTCTTCAAGAAGTCGAGCCCAGGCAACCCTGTCCCAAACTGGACCTTGCTCACTGCTGTGGTAATGCGCTGTAAACACTTGCTTCCTCTAAGGCAGGGACTCTCTAAGTGCAGGCCCCAGACCAGCAGTACTAGCTTAAGTATAAATTCTTGGGCACCATCTCAGACCTTCTAACATAGACTGAACGTTCTGTATCACCCCACATTGACCTTCAGTGTGAAGATGGGGCCCCCAACACAGTAATTAAGGTGAGTGAAATCTTAAGAGTGGGGTCCTGATCCAATAAAATTAATGTCCTTATAAGAAGAGACAGAGCTCACTTGCTCTTTCCCTTTGAGCATGCTCAGAAGAAAGGCAACTTCTGCAAGCCAGGAAGAGAGCCCTCACCTGAAACCAAACCCTGGTGGGACCCTGATCTTGGACTTACAGCCTCCAGAATGTGAGAATATAAATCTCCTTTGTGTCAGGTATTTTGCTATGGCAGCCTTAGCAGACTAAGACATCCCTGGACAGGAAACTCTGGGGCTACACCCCAGATGACTGTTTGCAAAAGCTCTCCAGGTGATTCTGACACAGCTTGATTTTGAGAACTGCTACTCCACTCAAGGGATAAATTCAAAGACCTTCACCCAACTCAGGAAGCGTTACTGGAGGGCCTTGGAGAACAGAGATGAATAGTCCTAGGCCCAGAAACTCAGAACAGGGAGAGGAAAGTAAACAATAAATAACGATAGAGGACAGTAGGAGCCATGACAGGGTCCTCCTGCATAGAGAATTAGGGGAATACACAGGCGGGGTCTTTCACTCTGTAAGCAGCAGCCTATGAGCTAAGTTCTGAAGGCTGCCTGGCCCAGCTGCAGGAGGAAGACACACTGGTAAACCCCGGGTATAGTCTGCCTGAAGAGATCCCCTGCTTTTGCCCCTGGGAGATGGCAATCTCAGAGGTTGAGGCTGCTAAATGGGACAGGGATCTGTTTCTTCTGTGGGAAATGTGAGGCCACTCCAAAGACTAGAGGGAAGAGCAAGTGTGAAAATTTGTGCAGAGAAAACTAGTGAGCAACAATGTCAAAAACCAACTCATTTGTCATCATTGTTATGAAAATTAAGAAAATATGTTTCCACCTAGTTGGACACTAGCCATGCCTTTATATCATGTTGAAACGTGATGAAATAAACACCCACCCTATTTATGCTGGTAAATGCTCACAACTGGTTTTCTAAGGTAGAGGGTAGGGTAGCAATATCTAGGGTTTGCCGATTTCCATGGTGTAAATACTTCCTACCACTCAATCCCAAATCACCAACCAGACGTTACTGAATGTGGAGTTGAGAGAGATGCACAGAAATGGATTTGTGGGCTGGTGTGTGCCACTGAGCCCACGACATGGCCTCAAAAACCCTATTTTAGGGGTTAGGGATTTAACTCAGTGGTAGAGTGCTTGCCTGGCAAGCACAAGACCCTGCATTCGATCCCCAGCACCACTCCCCCAAAAAAACCCTATTTTATTTCCAAGGATTCCTGTACAAAAGCTAAAGCAGCATTCCTGGAGGAGCCTGGTATTAGGCTCCCGAGTCTAACACCAACAAATAGATTAATGCACAAAAATAACAAGAGGAAAAGAGTTCAAACATTTTAGAAAGGAAGTTGACAAATAAGCTTAATGGAAACCAATCTGCAGATCCAGGAGAAATTTCTGAATAAATGTTAAGCTTTCCTGACCTAACGTCTTAAGTCATACAACTGACCTCTTTTTAAATTATAAAGACAACTATGTTCTTAGTTTAGTTTGGGACCTTATCTTCCTCCTACAAACATTTTGTATATACATGGCCCCTACTTAGAATGGTTCAATTTACAATTTTTTGAACAAAGATGCAAAAGCGATAAGCATTTAGTAGAAATTGAACTTTGAATTTTGAATTGGATCTTTCCCAGGCTAGCAATCTGCAGGACCATACTCTCTGTTCATGCTGGGTGGCAGCAGCAAGCTATATGATCATGAGGGGAAACAACTGGTACTCCACAGTGTGCTGCTACTAAGCTATGATGTTGGGTAGTTCAGGTGTATTAAATGCATTTTCAACTTACAGCATTTCCAATTTAGGATGGTTTATCTGGAGGTATCCTCATTCTAAGTTGAGGCATGTCTGTAGAATGTATTCTCTCCAATCATCCATAAAGCCCTCCCCCTTAACAGCCATGTGCAGAGAGCAGAAAGTTTTACATGTGTCCCAGTAGCCTGCCAATTGCTTCCATACCTGCACAGTTTCTGGGTACAGCTATGCACTATTCCTGCTACAGACAAAACTGCATGCTGAAGCAGGTGGGCTGCTAGGCAACAAGCATGGTCTCCTATGTCAATGGGTCCTTGACAGTCTCAACCTGCTAATTTCTGGTATTTCATATTTCATGTCCCCTGGAGCCTTCTTCACTTTATCACCTGTGGCAGGTTGGATAAACAGTGCTGTCCTGTCCTACAGGGAGGAAGTGGGAGGTCCTGAGAGGTGACATGGCTACCCAGACTGGGCTCTACATTTAGACTGTGCCTCCTCCTTTGTACCCCACTTCCAGTTAGGTACAGTTAGAGGGTGGAGAGACCCCTGGGCACTGCAGTCACATGAGAGTAACTACTGAAGCCTGACTGCAAACCAGGTCATCATCCGGGTCCTTATTTCCCTTATTACACATATTCTAGCCCTGGATGCTGGGACTCTGCAACACCTATTTTGGTCACTCCAGTGTCTCTGTGTACTTTGCGGCTGTCACACCTGTAAGAAGTAATCCCCCACCACTGCTGCGATGCAGGCATGCCCGAAGCTGCCCAGTTCCCCATTCCCAGAAGCCTGCTGGGAACTGCTGGGGCTTCAAAGCTGAGTACCAGGCCCTAGGGGCATTCCTGCCCACCAACCAGGCCGAGCCCTGCCACAGAGCTGGCAGGTATAAAGGTGTGGTCAGCACTGGCAGTATCCCACTCCCCAAAAGCTGCGTCCACCTCTGTCTTACTTTGCCCTGGGAACCCTCAGAGAAGCACTGACTGTGTGTTCTTCTAGGCATTCAGAAATCAGTCCTCTATGTCCAAACGGCTTCCCTTTATATCCCAGAAACAGTGTGTATAGAGACTAGTGTGAATATCTATGCTTTATAGTTGGAAAAAGGCTAGTGAATCTTAGAAGTCGGTCAGTGATTCCAAAGCACCAGTGGATCACAGCCTGAAGGATTCGTCTGCCCACAGTCACGTGGTGGCCTCACAGGTCATCACTTCTCAAATATCCTGCAGTACCTCATGCAAAACCTTGGACGAGGGACTTAACCTCTCTGTGCCTCAGTTTCCTAACTGCAAAATAGGGGCAATAACAGCACTTACCTCAGGTTCACTGTGATGACTGAGCAAGCTCATGTGTGTGAAATTTTTCTAAGGCTGGCTTGTGGGGGGCAGGGTGAGAGGATCTAGCCCTACTCACTATCAGTGCTGCACAGAGGCACAAACTAAGTGCTTGCCTCATACATGATATGCAAATTAATGAGAACCAACTCTTTCTACCCAGTGGTCTGGCACATGCAATGGGTTTTTCCTGAAGAAAGGGAAAAGCAGGGTTCACCCTCACCTGGGTGCACATAAAGAATTAAGGGCATCCTTGCCAGAGACCCAGGTGAATTCCTACTGTAAGAAAGCCACAGCTGAGCACCTGTTCCATGATCACTCAGAACAAGCTGACAAAACAATTGCTGCCCAAACAGAAGAAACACCACTGCCAACCCCATACTTACTTCCAGGACTGTCCATTGTTCAACAACAATAGCGTCATAGCCCTGTATGGTTTTGCTATCTTCTGTGGAAACAGCTTCAAAGATGAATACTCCATCTGTCAAGCCATGTAAGGAATCTGTGGGGAAAAAAAAGCGAAAACAGGGGCTGTGTAAGCCGTCTGTGGCAGAAGCCTTACAAGTAGCAAAAATTTTCACTGCATTCATTAATAATCCCAATCAGAACATCTTTTCAGCATGTTAATTAAAGAAGCACACACAGCCATAGAGTCTAGCTCCATCAGAATGAATGAGACTAATTTACCTTGCAGTTTTGAATAATATCCTTGATTTTATGAGCCCAAATTTCATTGTTAGCAATCACCATTTGATTTCATTCGTTTACCTTCCTTTTCACACTCCGTCAAGATGCACTAGGGAGAACTTATCCAGGGTAAAACACAGCCATTTAGAGACAGTTTTTAGAACAAAACTATATTTAGGTGAGAGGGATTTTTTTTTTTAAAGGAAGGTTAGATACAACACATCAGATCTGAGCTTGTCAGGTGCAGATGCACTGAGTCTTGAAGGTTCACACGATGTAGCTGCTATACAGACGACATTTCAGGCAGCTCTTGTCAAGAGCTGGAATTTGGGGGTGGGGAATTTTCCCAAATGATTTACCACTGAGAATGTTTCCTTAGGCATTGCTCTCATCAATGTGTCAGGTTCTGAGTTCTGTCCAACTCAACAACTGTACATTAAATGTACAGCACGATCCAAGAACTGTCTAGGCAATGAGGGTAAAAAGAAAAATACAACAGCCCTCCTTGCCTCTGCAGAAGACACGAAGGGAGGCACCTTCTGTGTGCCCCCCTCCCCGTTGGATCACAGCTCCTAACTGTTGCAGATTCACTTAAATAAGATTGTGAGGAAAAGGGCTGGTTTAGAAGCCAGTGATCTGGGTCTAGGCTCTTTGTTGGAAGCACTGTGACCCTTTCTGGGGCTTGGCCTCTTATCTGTGAAACGGAGTTGTGGACAGATAATCCCTTCTGGCTCCGGAATTCTATTCTACCAGCATTGTTCAATGATACTGTTACGGACTGAACTGTGCCCCCACTGAATCCATATGTTGAAGCCCTAACCCCCAATGTGACTGTATATGGAGACAGAGTCTTTAGGAAGGAAAAGTTAAAGGAGACCATAAGGGTGGTGTCCCTGTAGGAAGGGAAGGAGACACCGAAGATCGCTCCTGCCCCAGCCCAGCCTCCAGGTGTGCAGAGGAAAAGCCATGTGAGGACACAATGAGGTAGCAGTTGTCCTGTAACCAGGAAGAGAGCCTTCACTAGAAACTAGATTCGCCAGCACCTTGTTCGTGGCCTTCTAACCTCCAGAAACGGGAGAAAATAAATGTCATGTATTGTGTGAACCACTTACTCTGTGGCCCTAGTAGACCAAAATGCATACAAAACCCATTCAATGATTTGCTATTTTAAAAGGACAATTTTAATAGGACAAATACATAACAGTATGATATTTACACACACACAAACACACACAGAGGGGAGGGAGACAAATTTAGGAAGTTCACTGAATCACACTGGAGTCCTTGGAACTGTCAGTATTTTCCAGAAATCACAAAGAAAAAGATTGACAAACATGAATACATAACAATCTGTAGCTACATAACAAAATTAAAAGGTCATCAACATGGGAAAATCACTTGCCACAAAAATAAAAAGCTAAGTTTAGTATTTTTATATATAAAAAGTTTTTATAAATCAAGAGTTTAAAATGTAAAAATACCATTAGAAATGCACAAAGACTACAAACTAGCAATTAATTCTCTTTCAAGGCTAATACATATTGAAAACAAATGTTTCAATCTCTTTTGTTATCAGATTGGCAAATTTTGAAAACAAAATGCTGCTGGTAGAGGTATGGAGATAAGGGAAAGTCTACAGTGCTTATGAGAATTTTAACTGCACAATCTTTTAGAGAGCAAGTCCATAATGTCTGAAGTGCCTGCTGCAGGCAAAGTCCTTTTTGACTGCTCTAAGGCAATAACCACCGATGTCTTCAAATATTTATCTCCCAGCATTGCTCATAAAATTACTTAAAAACTTAATCTAAATGTTCAACAATTCAAACATTCAACCATAGAAAAATAGTTAAATTAGATTTCCATACATTTAAATACTATACTGTCTGCAAAAGTGTCAATAGGAATATGCTCTAGATACAATATTATGGAGAAAAAATCAGGGTATAAAACTGCTGTATGAGGGAAATGTGAATTTTTATGTTAAAAATGTTTATAGAAATAAACTTGAAGGAAGTACACAAAACTCTAGAAGCAGTTCTGAGTGGTAGAATTAAGAATAATTTGAATTTTTTTATTCTCTTTGAGATTAAAAGTTAATGCAGGTATAACACAGGCAAATAGACTACATAGAAGAAAAGAATTTTCTTTTTTTCTACACTACATGGTTCTGGACGGCAGATTCAAAGAGTTTCAGAAACTATGGGAAACACAATCTGGGTGGAAAGAGCCTCCCTTAGAATAGCCTAGGAATGGAAGATTGGGCCTCAGGAGGGTGAGCAGTGTGTTCCTGGAAGCACTCAAGCTCATCCAGAATGACCTTCTCACACACTCATTCATCCCAACACCTGCTGGCCACTAGAGACCTCACAGGCAGCAAGATAAAGTCCCTGCCGCCAGAGAGCTTACCTTACAGCGGAGGAGGGTGACAGCAACAGAATGTCAGAGGTGACAAATGATATGGAAATACGAAGTGGGCTAAGGAGAGTGGAGGTGGAGGTGGTGTGGTGGCTATTTCTGAAAGGGGTGTTCAGGTTAGGGATCCCCATTTTTTTTTTAAAGGATCCCCATTCTGAGTAGACACGTGAATGACTTAAGCAAGCAAAAGAAAGTGGATCTGCACGGTCTGAGAGTTCCAGGAGGAGAAGGGGACAGTCAGCAAATAAATGCAGAGTGAGTGAAGGGCAGACAAGGACCAGATGAGCAGCAGAACCATGTAAGAAGAAGAAAGCTGAGACTGAAATGACTGGAGGGGAGAACAGCCAGGGAGGGGCTCATCCACATGGGTGTTCTAGCAGGGGAGATGTAGACAGAAGCTTCCAATGCACATGTGAGGCTGACCTTGAGCTAGTCCCTGCCACCACTATGAGAGGGCAGGCCCCAGCTAGACCGCTGTTTCCCTAAAGATAAAAGATACGGAGCAGAACTGCCCCAGTGGAGCCCAGCATGGATCAGCTGACCTACGGATCTGTGAGTGAGCCCACCAGAGATCAGCAGGGCTGCCAGAAGAGCTACTCCAGCCAATCAGAAAATCTGAAGGAAAAGTCACTGCTCTTTTAAGCTAATGACTTCTGGAATGGTTTGTTACACAGCATTATCATGGCAATGGCTGCCTGATATAGGACCTATCCTAGATGTAAGAAACATAAGACTAGTGTACTCTGCTTGGTCTGGGCATAGTTTTTATTGTTGCAGAATGACAAAAGCCAACAAACCATGACTATGAAGGCAACTGCTGGAGCACAGAAGCCTTACCCTATCATCTCAATCCAGTAAGATAATACTCCATTTCCAGTAAGATCCCCGGGGGTGAGCCAATATCATGCTCCAGTTTCTTACTTGTTTCCATTTCTGAGAGTTTGTTAACAGATAGCCTTGTAAGTGTTAAGCTTGCCTCTCTCATCTGCTTTGCTAAAAAGTTTCACCCAAGTGTTTTTCACTGAACCACTTAAGGACATTTTACATAGGTGACCAGGGAGAAAGAACTGCTTTTCAGTTGAACCACATCACAAATATCTTGGAGTCTAGGACAAGCAAGGACCACAGTCCAACACAGTTTTAAAGTTCTGAATAACCCCTCCAGGGTGGAGCTGGGGGTTAGCCTAAGAAACACCTTCGAATCAAGTTTCCCCAGTTTTGACCTGGAGATCAGAAAATACTCAACAATTCTCTCAGGATGCTACAGATACAACACACATTTCCACAAGGCCTCTATAAAAACACGTTGTAGTCAGCCCTCTGTATCTATGGGGTCCACATCTGGGGATTCAACTGACAGCAGATCAGTTTTTTAAAAGTCTATATTGAACATGTACAAACTTTTCCCCCTTGTTATTTTTATCCCTAAGTAATACATTATATCACATACTTACAGGGCATTTGCATCATATTAGGCATTGTAAACAATCCAGAGATGATTTAAAGTATACAGGAAGACGCAGGTATTTATGTGTCATCTAAAAAAGGTACTTCAGCATGCACAGATTTTGGCATGAGGGGACTTTCTCTGTAGATAGCAAGGGATGACAGTGTATTGAATTTCCAAAACTTCTACCTACACATCTGCTCAATGGAAACCTCCAGGCCCATCAGACGTGCCCACCATGTGCATCACGTATCAAAGAACCCAAGTGAATGCGAAGGATGATGGTCTTTAGCCTGCCAACAGCACTGTGCAGCAGAGCTGCATTCGGGAGAGGGAAGGGACACCTGGAGCCTGTTTAAACCTCCCCTCCTTCCTTCCAAGTTACAGGCCAAGGAGGGGCTGTGTGGTCAGGGGACAGGCGTAGCCAGGCTTGGGGTAATAAGTAGGAAGACACTGGTCCTCATTCCCTGCCTACCTCATCCGCTGCTCTGCTTCCTGAATCCTGAGTGCTGATCCACCTACTTAACTACAAAGTAAGTTCAGGATGGCTATCAAAATTTGGTCATATAACAACAAATAAGTCAATGAACCACAGAGAGCAGACAGCTGGGCTTTTAAAGGGCCCCTTGTTTTTGACGGCCTCATCCACTCCCCGTCTCCTTGTTACCTTCACGGCTCTGCCTCACTGAAACATGCACCAAGTTGGGTATAAATAGTCTGTCTTAGAGCAAAGGCTCCCGAAGTAAAAAGGTTAAACCACCCTGCATCTATGGAAAACATTCCATTATCACTGCATTTTTTATTAAAGTAAAGATGCTTCCCTACTGTGCACAAAAAGCTATTTGCCCTGGTATTATATAAATATTTGATGTTGGTCTTTTGGCAAAAGGCCACCTTAACATTCTAAGCTTATGATTTACAAGAAGGATGTGGGAAAAGGAGATTTGCCATATTATCTCAAGAGGTAAATTCTAGGAGGCAGCCACCCTTCTGCAGTCATCACGACTGCCAAGTTCACCTTGGGGCTTAGCCCTGGGGTGTGTCCCCCAAGTCTAGCCTGGAATATACACACCAGGACAAGCCATCAGTGCATTTGTCCTATTTCTATGCGATTAAAAACAAAATGATTGTTCTACTTTTACTGAGTTAGGTAGGACTAAACTGTCCACACTGAGTTGCGGGCATCAGAGGTTCCCTTGGCGCCGAGAGCCCCTGCTCCCCAGTGGAAGCTGCACAACGTTCTCAGAACTCTCTTGTCCAGGAATGGTGCTGGCCAAACACATGATGCAAATGCACAGGTGGCCATGCCAACATGCAATCCATGGCACGCAAAATTACTATGTAACCCATTCCGGCCACTCATCCCATGCTGCTCTGCAATCATGCTGCAGCCCATTTCCTCCAGCAACCAGAGACTGAGTAAGCTGCCTTCTCTTACCGCTCAGGTTCTCATTGGTACTCTGGGCTTGCCAGCCTTCCTACATTCTCATCTTGAAAAGCTCAGGGATCTTGAGAAGATACTATTCTTCATCAGTGAGAGCAGGGGTTAGCCTGTAAGTCTTAGTGCCATGAGCTGACCAGACAGGGAAGAAACACTCTGATTCAGCGTTGGCTGACGTAAGGCCCTCTGTCTGGCATGGTTCGCAGTCTCTCATGGACTCTTCCCCAAACTCTGTAAGAGTTATCATCCCCTCTTAGTGGATGAGATAGTGGAAGCTGTGTAAGTTAATTTGTCCATGTTCAAATGGAATGCGAGGGCCAAACTAGATCTGAGATGTACTTTGATTCTAAAGCCTACATTCTTTCAACAACTAAGAAACATTTACTGAGCTACAACTATGCTGAGCCATAATGCTGAGTGGCTGGAGTGGGCAATGAACGGTGCCCTCTGACACGGTGCCACACACTCTCTGCGCCTTGGTGTTCAGGGTTTTAGGCAATGGGGTAGCAAGAAGCACTGGCTGGGGTTTGCAAGTATGTGTGTAAAATACACATCCCTACTTACATATATATGCTGTTTGGAAAATGTACATGTTCTTTATATTTGTAGTCTGCAAGTACAAGGTAATGCGGGTTATGCTAAGTCTCGGTCTCAGAAAAAGTGATGCAAATACCCAAAGCTACTTGGATTCAGATGCAGCTGACACATCAGGGAGAGTTTCAAGGATGATTTAATCTTTTTAAAAAGGTAGAGATGGAGAGACATCTGCACATCTGGGCACCCCTGTGTGATACAACATAAAGAGGACATCACCTGGAATGTATTTCAATCATTCATTTTCAGTTATCAAGCTGACAGAACTAACTTTCTGTTTATAGGAAATAGTGGCTAGAAGAATAAGATAAAAGACACCACCAGGTGCTGACCAGATGAATCCATGATGCAGGATGTTCTGTCGGATACAAGGCTAGGTCCTTTTCAAAAAGTTGAGGGCAGAAAGAAGGACTCTTGTAGGCAAAAAGAAAAGTGAGGACAGGATCACTGTGTACAGTGCGTGTTGCTGGAGAGGATTCAGGTTTGCACGATCAGCTGCAAAGGACATTTTTTTGAAACAAAGAGAGGAAGGACTGCCAGGGAAGGAGAGGGCAAGGACAGGACAGGGGCTGGAAGAAGGCAGGGCAAAGGAGGGTCAAGGAGAGTTGGGGAGAAGGCCGGGGCAGGGCCAGGGGAATACAAAGCAAGAGCAACACAAGAGGCGACAAGGTGAGGGTGAGCACAGCAAGGAATGTAGGGCTGGCAGAAGCATGAGGCGACAAAAGCAAGGCGAAGCAGGCCCTGGAGAGATGGTGGCAGCCACAATATCGGTGGCCAGTGATGGCAGCAGGGATCTGGCAGGCCCAAAGCCCTTGGAGAGAGACCAGCCTCTGAGCTGGGTCTGCAGATGGTGGCACCTGGCTTCCACTCCTCACCAGCCAGCTTGGCACAGACTCTCCCACCTACACCCTCTGAAGATAGATCCCAGCCTTCGTCCTCTTGCCTGCAGCATTCCCGAGTGCCCCTGGCTCTGCCAGGTAGCCCCTGAGCTCATTCCTGCTGTTCCCTGGAGTGACCGTGGAGCCCTCTTCTCTCTACCTGGAAGCCCTGCTGGGGCCCAACTTCCCATCAACCTCTGTCCTCTCCTGCCTCTGTGCATCCCTTTTCCCTGCCGATACCCTTCTTTCTTCCTCCCACTTTGTCATGATTCAGATGGAAACTTTTCAATGACATAGCCTCCCTGTGCGTCAGTTTCCACAGCAATAACGACAGTCCCTACTACCTAGCAGGGCTGCTGTGAGGACAACAGGGTGAGCTGCTCTGTTTGAACTGCTTGGAGCAGCACTGCCAGTATCCTGCGAGGACCTGTCACCCTCAACGCACTTCTCTGCTGCACCCTGAGCCTGCAGGGCTGGGGGCAGGACTGCACCAGGCTCTGCCCATTAATAAATGACCTTGGGGAAGGAGCCCTGAGCACCATGAGAGGGAGCCCAAACTTGGGACTGGATAAGTCTTTCCATGTCCTAGGAGTGAAAACAGAAGCTAAAGTCTTCACTGGTAATTCAGGCTCAAGCATCATGTTGTTTACAGAACAAAATTCTCATGAGTTTTATGATTCTGTGGACACCATTCTGGAGTATGGAAGAGTCATGACTGGTGCTTTTCCAGATTGCAACAGCTTAAAAGTGCTTCTGCTTCTGCCAGGCTTATTAGTAAGGTCATTAATTATTTCATTAGAAATGAGTTCCTCTTATAGTTACGATTACCTTGCCCTTTTCAAAAAATTCTAGGAAAACAACATACTCCTATTTTCTTTCCTGGCCAGTGGAAGACCTGAGCTTTTTCAGAGCAGAAACACCCTAAAGCCCACTAACTTTACCCTAATTCACATGCCCCTCCCAGCGGAAACACAGGGCAAACTGCGTTTCAAGGGAGAGTGGGCCTCAGAGAACTGAGTTCTGAGACTTTCGTGGCCCACCCTTCCTAGACGCAGCAATGTGGTTACAGTGCAGTGCTAGACACGTCTGCATAGAGGAAGATGCGACACGCTCAGTGGAGGACTTCACGGTTACGCTTGCCAGGGGACATTTCACATTGTCTTCAAGATACGAAGGCTGGATTTAATGCCGTTTAAAGCCAAGTGAGGATATGACAGCATTTCAAACACTCAAGGCAAATCTGAAGGGAAAAAAACCATATAGATTCTCTGTGCTTTTGGATGCAAGGTTGGAAAGCAGGGTGAGGAGAGAGCAAAGGAAGCTAACTCAGCCTGGATTGCCCAAACCATAATGGTACGAGAGACAACCATGGCTTTGTGAACTTTCAAGGTATTGTCTCTTGGGGCTCAGCTTGCCTGACATGCACAGGCAGTGGAGCCAGAGAGAACCTCCCTTTTGAGGCCCCAATTCTCCTAAGAGGAGAAAAAGTTGCCAGTAGCAGCCTGTGTAGCTGCTACTTACAGCACCTCCCTGCATATCTTCAGGATGTTAGTACCACAAGTCATCAGTTTCCTGGGGAGAAGTGTAAAGCTACACACAGCCACACAGGGCAGCTATGGAGACCAGAGAAAATCAAAGGAGTTGCTATGGTTCCAAAGTAAGATGGACAACAGGGCGTACCTGCAGGAAGCAGGAGACACAGCGCTCCTTCCAGTACTCCCGACGGCCCACAGGTCAGGTCAGAAACACACGCCCTAAGCACTTACTGGCCTGGGCTTCATGGTGCATCTCAAACAGACCACGACAACTCTTGTTTTCACAGACCCATGTAGATACCCTGGAGGGTTCCCTTGTGTACGGAGAGGTTACTGACCTTGCCGTCAAGAAACAGAGGTGACTCCTCCTTAGTTATACTGATGAAATGTACACCCTAGAATTGTATAATCCAATACACTAGCCACATTCAGCTGTTTAATTTAAATTTTAAAATAAATTGCGCTCAGTACCCACAAACGGTTGGTAGCTATCACACTGAAAAGCACGATATAAAACATTCTATCACTGCAGAAAGTTCTATTGGACAGCACTGCTCTAGATGTATTCTTAATGAGGTAACTGCCTTCCTTATGGCATTCATCCATTCAACGGATGATTATGGCCCACTAATCCTACAACGCCTTCTGCTACTATAGTAATGTGCTTGTATTAGACACTGGTATTTAGATGCTTAGAAGTGACTTGCACACAAAATTGAGACCTGTCTGTACTGTGTCATCTTCCAAGGCTTTTGGATGATTCAAAGAATGTGCATTCAGAATTAACACTAGTATCTAAAGATGCTTCCTGGTATTTCAAGGATTGCAAGTAATACAGAATACATTTCTGCTTCTGCTGGTTCTTTAGAGAAAAAAAATAACAAGACACGGCGCTGTCTGCCCTCCGCCAGGTTTTGTTGGGACTGACAAATTTGCTGTTGCACATCACTTAGGATCCTGCTGACTGGCAGGCCTGAGGACCTGTGTATGCTGGCATGTTGGCCCCATTCCCCAGATCCCCGCCACCCCCAGCTTTGACACACACCGTGAAGGTGACTCAATTTGCCTTCACGTTAACCCAAAACCCTTTCTTTGGTATTGTGGGCAGACTTTTTTTTCTGCCTCAACAGTTGACATCACTAATGCTCTTCCCCATGCAACAAACCCCTAGACATAACCATTCCTGTGAGAACCGGGCACCTTGAGACCCAGGAACACAGTGTGTCCTAGTGGAGTTTACAGAAACCAGACAGTACAATTTGTTTCTGTACCATCAATTCCAAGGTGCTGCTACTGCTACTTCAAACTGTCATAGTGTCTACAAACAATTTGCACTTTCAGAGTGGCATAATCCCCGGGGATAATTAACAATCCCAGGGAATCATCTTTACAAAAGCTTTTAAAAACAACAGGGATGGAGGCTACCATTGATGAAACAGAATCACTGCCCTTTTCCTGGCATTTCAGAAGGCACCTGGCTGACCCCTAGAGAAGTCTGGAGAACACAGGTCCTTGGCTTTATGGAAATTGCTCAAGATGCATTAATTATAAATCAAATGCCATGTGTTTATTGCCTGTACAGCTTTCTGAATGCAGCACGCTCTGAAGAGGCTAAGATCACAAGTCGGAAGTAGAGTTAGTGAGGGCCACCAAAAGCCGTGGCTTCCATACCGTGCGCCATTCCCAGGTGGAAGACTGCATTCACCAGCATTCCTCCCTTCCGGAAGTGATCGCTCATGTGCTCTAACCAGTTGGCATCCAGACTGCTCACCGTCTGACCATTTCTGGAGATGCGGAGAGGAATGGTGACAGGGTAGTACTGCCGGCACTTCTGATGGTTCTTCGGTTTGTTGAAAAGTGCGAAGACCTCCATTTCTGCGGGGATTTGTAAAAGAGGGATGGGGGTCAGACAGTGATAAAAATCTGCCTCGCTGGGTTTAGTGAAATGTCTTTGGAGCCTGAAGAAATGGTATCAAAAGTAAAACTGAGGCTGAAGTGTTGCTAAATAATAAAACCCCTTTCCAAGTAGTAAGTTGAGGCTGCCTTCAAGTGAAAGGGGTCTCAAATGGGGGACTCTGGTTTTGAATCTGGAATATATGAACAACTGTTATCTGGGATTAATTTGCATAGTTAGGCATTTGGGAGAACATAACAGACATTTCTAGAAATGCATACAAAGATGTGCCTGGAAATAAAAGCAGACATATTTGGGCCAGAGCTGGCCTTCAAAAAAATAAAAAGGTAAATGTACCAAGGCACATAAAAACAAAAATACTATTCCAATTCCAGGAACCTGGTACACCCCTGAACTCACTATTTATAAACTGCAGTGGTATTTCCTGGGGCCGAACCCATAATACTTAATCAAGTACATCAAAAATACATCATTGATATGTAAAAATAAATATGTTCCCGTAAATGAGGGTTCCGGCCTGGAGTAGCGGGTCTGCTCAATCAGCCGAGCAGGCACCAGGAGTAAGGCTCCCAGGTTTCCATGCCTTCATTTATAGCTCGGTTTTCCAGAAATCAATAATCACTACCACCTAGCAGCAGATCTGCACCTCCCCTACGTGCTGCTGGGTATTAGTTAGCAGAAGCCGCCTCCAGGAGCAAATACCTGGAATTTCAATCTAAGTTTTAAGGTCTATTTTTGTGATACTCATTTAGTCAAGCAATCAGAATTGACCCACCTTAAAAAGCTTTGCTTACATAGGCTGGTCAGAAATATGCTTTGGTTTCCAGAAATATCTTTTGGAATCATGAGAAAACCTCCACCCTTCTCTCAAAAGAAAAAATTTAAAGGTCATAAACAATGGATGACATTAGTAAGAAGGACAAAGCACATTCATGCTCCCTGCATGAGATACTTAGACCCATATTCTGGACCACTGTTTCCCAGATTTCAGTATTTCACAATTTTTGTGGTATTCAAACACTCGCTAAATTATTATTTGTTTAAAATGACTCACTTTTCTTTCCTTTATTTAAACAAATACATTTTAAAAGAAAACTTTGCTTTATGATCTTAAAGGCAAATTACTACCACTTGCTATAAACAGGGAGGAATGAGGAGGCACATTAACACAAATATGTCACCCTTCCCACCCCAAATTTCCCTTCTCAGTCTACTTGGTGGGCTCAAGATGCCACCTCCAGTCAGGAAATACTTTCACACAAGAAATAAGGTGCTGGTGTATGGAACCAGCAACCACTACACTATTTTTTGACTTTGAAATACAAGTTCTGGGAATGGAGCAATATAGAGGAAGGTTTATAACGCAGAGAATCAAGTCACAGATTGGAGCCGGGGGGTGGGCAGGAAATAAACTGGACCATCAGGTATTTTCTAGTCCTAGGTACCAGAGGTTTAAATAAAAGTCGCAAATACTAAAGGCCAAGAGGATAAGCCATACTTTAGTGAGTCTTTTCCGTCATTTGAATTTCTTCAAAAGTGGACCCTGCAACCTTTCTGTCATTTGTTTGGGAAGTGAACCTAGGAAATGGAGGGAGGTGAGATGGGAGGTAAGGAGGAGATAGAGCCGATGAAGGATACGTTAAGGACCAAGTGACCACATGTCCAAGTGGTGCTCAATCCCACCCAGACCAAGAGATACTATGAGTAACACATGTAAGGTGGGCCCACCAAGGGCAAAGCAGCTGGGGCATTTATCCTCAAAAAGCACAGGTCACTCCCCAGGCATTAATACCCCAGGGCGTCTGCCTGCCCTGCATACTCCTCTTCCCAAGAACGCCGGCAAGCCGAGAGGCTGAAGAGACCATGCGCTTGGCCAGAACAATCCACAGATGACCCTCAGGTGGGCCAGAGCACCAGTCCCTACAGTCTGTTACAGTTAAGTACAAATACAATAAAATTAAGAAGAAATCACAGCTGCCACATGGGAGAAGTGAGTGGAGAATTAGGAGCCGGCCAAAGTCCAAACATACATAGTAACACTTGATCACACAGAAAGATCTCCCACTTGCATGGCAAGACAAAAAGCATAACTTTCCCCAAGACGTAGTGAAACAGAAAAGGGGAAAGGCCAAAAGGAGAAGCAAGAATGCAAGGGTGGGTGGAGGAGATAGAAACTGTCCGATGAGGTAGACGGTGCTAACAGCGTCCGGGCTTTCCCATCTCAATCTTCCCCAGGGGGCAGGACTGAAGCCAGAGACAGAAATAAATTTTTCAGGAAGGAAAAGGAAATGCTGTTGGAATGAAGAGCCTCCAAAGCATTAGTGGCAATGAAATATTGGGAGAAAGCTGATTTCGGACGTGTAACCTTTAGTAAACTTTCCTGCCCCACTGTCTCCTTGGCCATGGTCCTCTCTCTGCTCACATGGAAACCAGCCAAGAGAAACTATTCAAAAATGATGCCCTTTGATGTTTTTATCTTCTGATTCTTCAACATACAATCCCATGTGAGCAGGCACCAACGGTTCCAAAAAGCTGCCCAAAGTTTGTTTAAATTTTCTCAGCTGCTCTGTGACTCTGCCATGACCCCAGCTGGAATACGTTTCCAGACGTGGGACAGAAAGTCCCAAGGGAAATCAGAAGGTATTGTTTCTGAGAACGCTCTGGCTGAGCACCCAAGGAGCACCAGGCTGTCTCCTTGTCTTTTTCTTTCCCCCAGACAAGGGGCCTTGCCTTGTACCATTTAGATCCCTCTTATTCAGCAATGTGTCCCTGAACTATGTAGGTGCTAAATATGTTTGCTGATTGACGTGAACCAGTCAAGTAGAGGAAGGGAAGGGATAATCAGGGATTGTGGGGACCAAGGCTGGAGGCTGGTGGGATGGCCCCATCTGCTTGGGCTCAGGTAAGGGGGAACAAAGAGGCAGATGTCCAGTTCTGCGGCCTGAGCCTGGGAGAAAGGACTTAAGCCCAGCGCAGAAGTCTGGAGTCTGTCTGCAGTTACCGCCCTAGAGCGCTATCTCTTGAAGCTGCGCCACAGGGCTGGAAAAGAATAGAGATCAGAGTTCAGCTTCAAGTGTGGGGCTCCAGAGGCCAGACTTAGGAGGAGGAGGTAGCTGGAGGGTTAGTGTGTTGGGAGATCAAACGGGAGCTGGATGTGTCTGGGTAGCCAGAGCTGGGGTGGCTAGGGAAGGGTGCATTACACTGAGATTGTGGACAGGGGAAACGAAGGCAGAAGGTTCCCCCTGGGAAGGCATGGCTGTGGGGGCTGAGATGGGGAGGGCAGCTGTCCTGAAGCTGTTCCAGACTCCTGGATCTAAGGCTTCCCTTAGCTTGGGTACAAACTGAGCCAGCATGAGGCCACCAGAGAGGAAGGCAAAGTGTAGGGACTTCTATGCACATGGTGATCTACAGGAACCCACTTGTCTGGACCAGAGTGGTCCCAGACCCATATACAATGCTGACAAGGGCCACAACCTTCATCATTTCATGTGAGTCTCCCAACATCCAGGGGAGGGAATGGCACTGGCTTTGTCCAGAAGCACTAAGTAGATCCCCCAGAATCACAGCCAGTAGGTGGCAGAGATTTGGGAACAGAGATTTAGGCTTGTTCCCAAATCTAACAAGAGGCTAAATTCATCATGACAAACAAAGCAGATGTGGTGGCCGGGGCTGGGGGCTCAAAAGCTGACTGTTCACGGACTGAGTGAAAGGCCAGAAAGATGGTGCCAGGAGCATGGGGAAGAGAAGACACTGGCCCGGAAGGAGGCCACACATCAGAAAAGGCCCTGAATTTTAGAAGCTCACACCAAGCTAAGTGCCAAGGAGGTCTACTGAACAAACTCTCCTTAGCACAAATGCAACTGAGCCCACTGGTTCCAGCTTCTGATGTCTCTAGGCAGGGAAGAAGGGCAGTACTCAGAAGATTTCTTAGAATCATTTAATTTCAGAGTCTGTGTGAACCCATCTGGCCTCTTTGTTTCTCTGTCCAAAGCTGCAGATTTGGGGGCTGTACCCGCATGAGCCCAGATGATCAGTGCACAGTGCAGACCTCAAACCAACAGGAAATTCCCCCAGACCAAGAAATAAGTCAGTAAGCAGGAAGAGAAACCCGGAAGGGCACAGCCCAAGCTGCAGAGATGGGCGGGCAGCCTGACCCTCCTTCTGGGTGGACATTCTGGGAAGATGCCCTCAGAGCAGTAGCTTGGGTTCCTCTCCCCCAGGCTCCTAGCTAGGAAACAGATTAACCAAGGAGGAGGGGAAGAAGGGAGACTCCCTCTGGGGTTTTTTTAATGGTCTTGCTGTGATTGCCTATTTAAGCTCACCTGGCAGAAAGGAGTAAAAATACTTCATCTTTCTTAGGGGGTTCCTGGGAGAGAGGCAAGCTGAGAGCTGAGCAAGGTGAGGGGGACAAGGAATCCCAGGGCAGCAGGAGGGTCCGAGAGCAGGTCTCTTAGTTAATAAATCTCCTGGTGTCAGTCAGAAGGCGGCAAGTCTAGAAGGGTCTTGAAGAAAGGTGGATTATGGAACGCAGGAGTATCTGCACCATCCCAAGCAAGCCTCAGTATTCTTTCTCAAAGCAAGAGAAGTTTCCATGATAGGTGGAGAACAAGAGCCAGAACCTCAGAGTTAGTGCCCGGCAATACCAGATCACACTGGCGAGTCAGCAGTGCTGAGTGCTTTCAGGGTTCACCTCACTAAACCTTCCTGCAGGAAGCTACTGCCTTTCCCTGCGTAACATGGGAGTGTCTTGCCCAAGACTATTGCCTACTCAGAAGGTGGCAATAGACATACAGAGACTGGGTTCTTAACCACTGTGCTCCCTACCTCCCTGCTTCCAGCCCCTTGTGTCTATACCTGGCCTGACCCCTCCTCCCCTTGAGCAGTCCTGGGCTGTGACAAAGAGCTCCTCAAAGGCCTGTCCTCCTCCTCGGGATTCGCATATACCAGCCTGCCCACGGAAAGACGCCTCCTGGATTAAGACCTGGACATTCAGGAGGCACTTGCCTGGTCTAAACACACACTCAGCTGCTCTGAGCAGGGAGCAGAAGTCTACTTTAACGGAGTGAAAAACCACACAAAGGAAGAGCTCAACTTCCATATACTTAAGAAAGAGCCAGACCTTGATTAAATGACAGGCCTAATGTATCCCAGAATTGAGGAAGCTCCAATCTCTCCCTGTAAGCAACTTTGCAAATAAGCTCCTAGAATTTGCCACCCTATAATTTTCTTCTAAAAAATTGGAACTAAAGAAACTATTTCACCTTGTTTTTGCCTCTCAGAGCATAAAGAGTTCCTTATCATTTATAAGAGGCCAATTTCAAAGGCTAGTAAATAAATAGGAACAGGAAATCAGGGACATAACTGAGAAAGACCTAAACTGAAAGTCCTCCTGAGGTTCGGAGGTCTCCTACTGTCAAGTTTTGATACTTATTTACCTTCCAAAGTCCAGAAGAGGCCCCATCGCTAATGTAAGCACCTTACTCTCAGGAAGTGACTGGATGCTAGATTTCCTGGAGAAACTAGAGAAAAGAGAGCTCTGGGGAGGGAACATTCCGAAGGCAAACTTACTCCCTGTGGACCAAGGCTTCAGGAAACCTTGCCAGTCTACTGCGCAGGAAAGACCAAACTGAGAGGCACAGCAGGACGACAGCCCAGCCTACCTGCCAGATCCGCCCTTTCCAGCCTGGCCAACACGTTTCCTCTCTAACCTCAGATTACTCAGCTGGAAAAGCGCATGAAAACTGAGCTCACCCACATCATAAGGCTATATGGAGAAGTAAGAGATCCATCATTTAAAAAGCTTATTGGCACAGGGAGTACTCAGGAAGTATTAATAAATGTTTGCTATCATTGTTGTGTTGTTATTTGAAATCCTCAACCTGATGTGCATGCTCTAATGGCTGCTACAATGTGATTAACAGGATCAGCTGCTACAATGTGATTAACAGGATCACATTCTGGCCCTCTCCTTGGCAGAGTGTTCTCTGCTGGGTGCTGATCTGTCAGCTGTATGACCTCCCTGAAATCTGCTTGTTTACATCCTAGTAGGCTGAATCACAGTTTCCTGAACAAATTGCCCTCGACTGGCTTTCCTGATTTTAGGCAGATGTTCTGACGAGTGGAGCGTACAATGTCACCAGTGACCAGCCCACCAGTACTTTCTGTCTGAGTGCAGGGTAGTTCAAGGGCAACGCCAGAGCCCAAGGCTGAAATAGCTCACAGTCTAGAATCCACTACTTTGAAGCTAACACTTCAGAGCAATGCAAGTCAATTTCACGTAGCTCTGCTCTCCCCAGAAGTCACACCTTCAGCACACAAATAGTTGGGCAGCCCAGGTAACTGCTTGATATCATTTTTCTCTTGTTTGTTGGACAACTGTGTCTATACTCCCTAAGATGCCTTGGGGATTAGTGAAAAGCTGTTAGCTTCTCTTTAAGGAGGTCAAAACTCCCAGTGCTGACATACTTACTTCCCGAGCACGGTTCTTCACGGACATCCGACAGGTCACCATCCGGCGCATCCAGGGTTGGGCTCATCTCCCTCAAGGTGGCTTCTCTTCCCTCACTCTCTACTGAGGGTGAGCCGGGTTGCTCAGTGAGAGGAACCTCCCCAGTGGGGCCTGGACTGGGCTCCAGGCTTCGGTCTGTCCCTGCGGGAGCAACACTCACATCCACAGCCCCAGGGTCCTCATTCTCCAGTGATGTGTGATCTCCGTGTGTATTTTTTGCATCTCTGGGATCTGCAGCACTCCTGGCAGGGGACACCAGGGGGCTGCTGCCCACCAAGCTCACAGGGGAATGGTACTGAGGTATGACGCCGACGAACTTCAGGCCCCGACTTGCAGCATCCTGGACCTGGGAAGCAAACAATGTGAAGGGAACTGGTGAATGGGATGGTCCACCAAAAAGGGCACACAGCACCCCAGCACCTGAGGCTTCTGAGCAGATCTTGGCATGACTACAAAAAATGCCAGGCTGCAGAGGTGCCACATCCCCAAGGCAGTGTCTGCACTCTCGCCCCAGCCTCACGGGACAGGCTCAGTGTGCTTCACAACGTTGTCTGATAGAAACAAAGTGTAGGGCTACGAAGGGATGGAATCATGTCTCTTTGAAACACAGCGTTAATCCCTGTTATTTCTTCCTCTCTTTTTTAAAACAGGCTAGAAAAAAGTTATAAAAAGATAAGCACCAACAAATAGAATTTGAAAGAGGAAGTTCATTATTTTGGTAACAGTTTATTTCTTGTTATTTCTTTTTCTGATGAATCGCTACTTCCTGCCCACCAGGCTACTACATGAAAACAGTGTGACTATAGAGTTATATATGAACTGCCAGATGGCATCTTATGACCCAAAGAGCTTCCTTTTTGAGGCAGTAGTTTGGGTAGAGAAGGTCAAAGGTGGGGAAAACCAAGTCTGTGTGAAGGCCACCCGGCACCATCTTCTGTGCCACGCTCAGGCCTGAGAGGATCCCAGCAAGAGGTCCACAGAGCACACCCAGCTGGCAGCCCGTGGAAGGCCTGTCCGTGGCTCTGCCCACCCAGGTACCACCTTCTAGCTAGGGCGTGGTTCCTTCTCATCTCCTGTGCCCACCTGATGGGGCCTGAATGCCCAGAAGGAGTCTTGGGACACCTGAACTCTCCCTCTTCCTAAAAAATAGCTCTGGGCCATTGCATTTAGTCATCAAAACTTTGAAAGAAAAACTGAAAGAGTCTAATAAAATTAAACAGGAGCCAGATCAAACTAGCAGGCTACAGGGACTTTCCCAGCAAGTTTCCTCAAGTCATGTCATCAATAAATAAGGAGATAGAGATTGCTAAGCTGTCCAAGTCTTACTCACCAACCCTAAATGGTTGACCTCAGGAAACCTTAACCCTTCTGCAATAATCATCTACTGTCACCAATAATCAGTAAGAAAGGCTGCCCTGGAGCTACCTTTTTTTTTTTTTTTTTAATTATTTTTTACCAAGAACATGTATTGGTACATTGCATACATAATGATCATAATCAACATGGTTATTTTGTACCTGTGACCCAGTGGAAATCCAAAGGATCATCAGCACTTACTTCAAGAACCTCTACCCTGGAGCTACCTTTAAAGGAGAAGCAGTCTTGGCAGTCCTCCTTGGGTGGGCTGCCTTAATACTAAGCACACTGCACATTCTAGAAAAAAATCTAAAGCAGTTGCAAATGCGCATTCCATCTTTCTATAAAATCTAAACGGTACTAAACACAGCAATAACAAGAGTACTAATAGTATATTCAATGTACACCTACCACATATGGGGCCCTGAACTAGGTTGTTCACATAAGTTGTTTTGCTTAATCCTTCAACAATCCTGTGTGGTACCCTTATCTCCATTTCTGAGGAGGACACTGAGACCCAAGATATTAAAGTCACGAAGCAAGGATTGGGGAGCCAGATTCAAAGTCAGGGCCTGGCCCAAGCCAAAATGGACACAAGTTCAAGTGGACGCACCTTGAGGTACCAAGTAGATACATATCCACAGTCCTACATTTGTCCACTTACCCGTCCAGGGTTGGCCCAAATCACTCTTAAAAAGTTAAAATAATAAAAGAAAGAATACCCTTAAAGTCATCCTTTTCATTCTGGAAATTCGTCTTTCACTTGCCTATTCTAGAAATCATTTGGAAAAGTTTTAAAAGCAGACATATGTAAACAACAGTTTTTAAAGTGTAGAGAGATAATTTTATCAAAGAACCTTAGGTTAAGGAAAACCACTACTTACAAAGCCTGGCTCTGAGTTTCTTGGCAAGCTAGGCAAAAATAGAAGGGCAATGGATATTACAGCCCTCAAATGAAAGGCAGAAACAGCCCTGCACTCTCTCTTGGCCCTACCACCCTTCCACAGAGGAAACGGCTGTGCCTACCAAAGCATTTTAGAAACATGTTCCACTGAGGGCTCAACCTCAGGCCAGTCTCAACTGGAGTCACGACACTGGCATGGCTCGGAAGGCTTTCAGAAACACAGGCTTAGTGCTACGAAAGTGTTACTCGCCGGCATGGGGAACCCCAGTGGGTTACATAAGCTTTCTGCCCTCAGTTATCTCTTCTACAAAATGGCGAGAATCACACTTCCCTTACTCTGAAAATTAAACATCATACGTGGCAACTACGCCAAAGGTCGGAGCAGGGAGAAGGTACTGTGGCCATCATAACGGCACAGACCTCTCTCTGATAGTCTCTGGCTTCTGTGGCCCTGGAGACACTGCTGAGAGCCACCCAGGGTGGAGAGGTGAAGACCACGGACACTGGATGTCATCCTAACCCCCTCTCCATCCCCCCTGGGACCATAAGAACTTTAGAGGATTAAACATCACTCGGACTTCAGCTCTCTCCCACCACAAACTAGACAACCGTATTCTTTTGCCATAGTGTACTAAATGTACTACAGATTCATCCTGTAGGCCCGGGGTTCATGACGTGTCGGGCCCAGACTGCAGCTTCACTGCAGAATTAGCCACTCTGAAGGCCGGTCCCAGCCACCCCTGTGTACCAAGCCCTGCAAGTGATGCAGGGCAGCCTGGTGTTTGCGAATCACTGCTGTGATACATATTTCATGAGGGTCCGGGCACTGTGCACTGCTGTGGCCCTGGTGATAGAACGACGTCTGCTGGAGAGTGGGTACCTAACAAGTATCTGCTGAATGAATGAATACAGGAAATGAATGAATGAAGAGGTGTGTCTCCTCTCCTAGAAATGAGCTCCTTGAAGGTTAGAATGGTGACACATTAAGTTTCCTAGCTCTAGAGTTCAGGAAACATTTATTAAGTCCCTATACTGGCCCAGGCCAACCTTGTACTTAGGTACTAAGGACATAAAATTAAAGCCCTGGCCCTTAAGAAGATCCAGCCAAGTATTACAAATAAAAACAAAAAACTACACTAACAAGGAACAATTTATACTTCCATTATTTACATTAAAAAAATCAAGATTTTAAACTTTATACACACAATATTAAAACAACTATGTTTTATACACACACACAATGTATAGAAACATTTGCCAAAATGAAAACAGAAGTGTATTTCAAAAGTGGGGCTATGATCTTTTCCTGTATGTGTGTAATTTTTCAAAGTTTATTATTATTAGAATTGAAAAAGTAAGTATTTTATGACTTTCTCATAGGGGATGATACATGTAGTAATAGATATAAAGATATTCTAACATGACAATGAAAAATTATTATTTCTGTCTGGAGAAGTCAAGATAAGTTTCTCACAGAAGGTCAGAGCTACAACAAATGAAATAAAGCAATACGGTAGGAAGAGGCGAAGAGTGTGGCAGAACAGAGGTATGTATGTCTCATCTCAAAGCATTCAAATCCTTTTTTCCCCCAAAATAGGATGCGTGACAAAATCTATTTGGGGACCAAATGTACAGGAGGCTTTTAAGGATGAATAGGAGTTCACCAAGTATGTGAAGGAAAGGGAGAAAGGGCATTCCATGTAAAGGTGAGAAAGAATTATCCTGAGCAAAAGCTTCATGGTGTACAATAACCTGGTGTGCTAAAGAAACTTCTAGAAATATTTCTGGAAGGTAACATGAAAAGCCAGGAGCACCAAGAAATGAGACTGGCCTAGAAATCATAAAAACTGTATCATATGTCTTTGGACATCAAGTCAATAAAGGCTCTGACTTCACCCTGCAGGCTAGCACACCTCACTTTCTCACCACACTAACTTTACCAGCAGAGAAGAGTGGCCCTAAGAGCAAAGCACAAGATTTCATTGAATATTCACCTTTTATCTTAAATGTCAATGAAAATGTGGTGCCTTGTGCCACAGGGTCTCATAGTCTCCAAATCTTTTTAAAAGATGCTAAAGTTAAACGCTCCCTCCATCCCAGGCCTTCCAGAGAAAAACTCGCACCTCCAGAGGAAGTCTCTTTGTGCATAAATCTTTATCTGCAGCTCTGCTTACTTCCACTGGGAGGATTCCTGAAAGTAGAATTAATAGCTCAAGGGATATTAACTTTTCAAAGGCTTGGTATAGGCTGCCAAACTGTTTACCAGGAAGGGTGAGTAGCTCTTTTTAACCAGAAGACTGCATTTAGATTCTAGAAGGATCAATGTTTGGCTAGACCCTCAGGCCCTTGACTCATCTGGTTTTCTACCGTACCTTAGTGTACTTTCGATTCTCTTTTTTCATAGAGTCATTTGACTCTATATACCTATAGCTAAACTGAATCATGACTGCTTCTCATTCTCTTATTTATTTTCTTATTTACAACTTGCATTGAAAAACTCTCCGATGCATTTAATGGTGGGCACTAGATGGTATCCATCAGGTCTTATCCTCAGCCACCAGCTCTCCTCAACTCTCCTCTCCTCTTGGTGACTCTACTCACATGGTCACTATTATTAGTCACTAATAATATGTTAATTATTCCCAAATTTGGATGCCTAGTCCTGACTTTGCTTGGCGGGTCAATCCTATATGGCCAGTGGTCACAGCTAATAAGTCTACCATCAACCTTGCCTGTGCATCTGGAGTCACAGGTAGCTTCCTCCTCAGTTCTTCCCTTTCCCTGGTTCCCTGGTCCATTCAGCACATCCTACCAGCTTTATCCCCAAGTGTTTCTGTAATCCTGCCCCCATTCTTTACACATAGAAGGAGGTCCTCCCCATCTGCTGCTGGACACAATCATGACTTCATGCCCCTCCACCCCAGGTCTTCAGAAGCCTGAAATCACACCATGAGTAGTCAGGTCGCCTTAGCTGCAGTGTTCCCAGACTGTCCCACATGCGACCACGACTGTGAATAGTGAAAACAACCATTACAAATATTTCAAAACTCTCCTACGAAGGACATCCCCAAGTTTGGCTAATTCTCAAAATAATACCTTACAGAAAAGGAAACTGGCTAAGCGAAGATTCTATGGCTGGTCAAATGTCACAGAGCAAATCAAAGGCAAGGTCTGAATTTGATTCAGCATCTGACGCCCAACATGATGCTCCTCCAAAGATACCACTCTTTCTTCTTTACATTATGCATCTTCTGCCAAGATGCCCGTTTAGATATCAGTGTAAACTGAAATATATTCTCATGCACTTTATCCTCACTTCTGCTGCCTCTAAGAACCACGCTGTCCCGAATGCTTAATGGAATAACAATTGCTGGTTTAGGTATCAAGAGTTAAATACAGCCACATTGATTGGGCCAAGACTTCATCTGATTACTCCATCAAATTCCATGGTAACTATAATCAGGATATTATGAAAGACATATTGTTTTAAAATTTAGTTATATAGGAAGTCTCAACCCATTGTAAAAACTTACATCATCGTTGGTTATTTATTTAAAGAACTGCTTTCATTAACCACTTTAACAGTTTACCCTGAGTGTCACTCAGCCAGTGTGTTAGTTTATGGACTGACTATCCCAAGCCTTGCTTGGGCAGGTGTCATTTCAATCAGTTGATTCTTGTTTGCAGGAGACATACTCGTACATCTGCTTATTTGTTTTATATCAACTATTTTTGCATACTTTTTTATGCAGAATGTTTTATTTGCCTTTGATGTTTGTTTCTAGTGAAATCTAATAATAAGTTTTGGTTATTTTCTTTTACTAATCCGTGTTCTGTGAAAGAGAACCTATAATTTTGTGCTACAATCTATGAAAACTCTTATCATAAGTACATTAGATATAATTTTTATGCTTCTCCAGAACTCAGTGATATTCTTTTATAATACAAAACAGACACATTTCAGACACTGAGTCTGAATAGGCAGGAAGTGCCAAAAGATCTGCAAAAGAAAAAATCGAAAAAAGGAGAAATATTAGCATATGAGAGAGGAAAGTCTGTGTTATGAAATGGAAAGAAGAAAGACGTCTTTTTATTGTCAACTACTCATAATACAGAAATGACAGAACTTGAAAGAAGAAATAAAATTTTAAAAATTCCTGTAGTGAATTCCTCCAATGATTATAAGGATTCTATGGGTGGTGTTGACTGAGTTGACCAACATCTAACAAGCTGTCCTGTAACCAAAAGGCAAGGAAAAAATTATTATGAAATACTTATGTACCTTCTGGACCAAATAATATGGAACTCGTTTGCTAATTATTCAAAACAAGGGGGTTCAAAAAGTCACTTACAATTCAGATGAGGTCTAATAGACCAAATAATTGAAAAATATGGGATAGCAAAACACCAACCAGCACATTCAGCATCAATGTCTTCACTGTTATGTCAGTGGGTAGACATTTTATTGAAATTATGTTACCCATAGGAAAAAAATAAAGGCCAACATGACAGTGTAAAGTGTGTTGTTCAAAGAAAGACAATGATGCAAAAAGGATTTGGAGACTAGATACTACTGTCCAGATTGGAATGTTGTGTTATGTACTGAATGTTTTTTGTTTTTTCTTTGTGGTGCCGGGGATCGAACTCAGGGCCTTGTGCTTGCAAGGCAAGCACTCTAATCACTGAGCTAAATCCCCAGCCCCCTGTACTGAATGTTTTAAGATTACATTATACACAGAAAAACATTTTGAATAAATTTGATACAAATGTCATTTTTCTATTTCCTGTTGTATTATAAAAATTAACAAAAAATGCAATTTTTGGTTATCCTGTATCTAAATAATTGGACTGGCAAGTGGTTAAAAAATACCATGGCATTAGGATAGTCCAAGAAAATCTAAGATGGACGACTTTCAAAATCAATAACATGTTGCTAATAATGAGTGCAAATACAATATATGCACTATGTACCACTATGCATATTTGTGTACTAGCGTCTGAATGAAGCTAGTTAGAGAGAAATGAAACATAGGCTGGATTTATTAAAAACGGAAGCTCTATGTAACTTGGGAAAAGGAGCATAAAGCTACTCGTCCACCAGTAGAACTGGAATGCCCACTGGATGGCATGGGTCAAAGGTCAGAACAGTTTCAAGACTGTTTCGTCTGAAGCTAATGAAGAAGGTCCCACGGTGAATTTTATGTGTTGACTTGACTAAGCTATGGTGGCCAGTTGTTTGATAAAATATTAATCAAAACATTGCTATGAAGGTATTTTTCATAGGTATGGTTGATATCTATGATGAGTTGACTTTACCCATAATGAGATGGGCCTCATTCAATTAGATGAAAGAATTGAGTGTATGTTCTCCAAATAGGAATGAGACAACTAGGGCTTAATTTGGTATTGACTCCAGGTCCTGGGGGGAGCATCTGTAGAAAGTTTTCAGAGATCACTTTTGCCCAGATAAAGGGAACAGGTAAGGGAAGTTACATCTATAATTGGTAGCTATTTTCTACAAGTTATAGGTAGTGTCTATCTTTCTGATGAACTTAACAGAATTCTTATAACTGAGAGCAAATTAATGCCAAGAATCAGGAAATTGTTGCTTTTTAAAAAAAATGCAGAGCTGTGCTATACTGGTCACATGTGGCTGTTTAAACTTAAATTAATTCAAATTTAATAAAATTTTAAAATTCAGTTCTTCAGTCCTATGAGTCACATTTCAAGTGCTTAGTATCTGCTTACGTCTAATGATTACCCTATTAGACAGCACAGATATAGAACACTTCTGTCTTCACATAATGTTCTATTGAGCTGTGCTGCTACAGAGCATGACAAATCATATAAAATACAAAACAACAGAAGCAGAGTCTTTGACAATGATTTCAGAAGCATACATGAGGTAAAAAGACTCAAACAGACTTGCATCCCAAATACACCCTAGACCACACCACTGCCCACTCTGTCCCTCCTTATAACTCACGGGCCACCACTGGGAACCATGACATACACACAGAGCCCACACAGACATGTACTGTACATCAAAACAGGCATAAAGATGCTGCTTTGGGCTACATGGTTACATGTGAGTCTTTACAGTGAATATTTTATCATACACACACAGCCCTTCCCATCTTTTGTCACCTAAAGTCTTGTACAGCTTTCTGAAAAGGAAGGCTCAAAAATAACACGTTTCAGCTCACATCTGAAGCTGCCTTTCTTTTTGCTGTGTTAACACTTAGCTTCAGGAATTGAAAGCTTTGCCAGGCACTGCTGCGTGTTTAAGGCCATGAGGAAAGATCATGTGTACCTCCTGATGATGAAGTTTTCTCTTTTGGTGACCAAAAAAGCTTAGAATGAATCACAGACTAGAAGCCTGAAGACCTAGAGCTTTGGACCAGCTCTGCCCCTAGCTAGCTATGTTAACAGTCAAATCAGCTGACTTATCTGTACTTCAGTTTCCTTTTTTATACAAAGGGGCCAATAACCTACCTTCCTTCCTTCCTTCCTTCCTTCCACTAACTACTTACTGAATACCTACTCCGTGCTGGGCACTAGGTTCTGAGGAAATAGCCATGAGCTGGGGAAACAGATACTACCCCTGCCATCTTGGATTCCACATGATTTGATTTGAATGAAGGAGTAACTGAGACACCCCACTCTGAAGAGTTAACTTGCTCCATCCTTTTCAAATTGTTTATCCCTAGTGGGGCTGGGGTTTAAGAGAAAGAGTATGCCTTTATTCCCCTCTGCTATTAAGAGTGATTTGGTAAGAAGTCTAAGAAATGCTGTAAGAACTCAGCAAACTACAGATTCCCTTCAAAACAAAAGGAACCTTTTGGGCTTCCTTTTGTGCTAGGTCTTTTGTTCCAGTGGGGCCCAAAGTTCTAGTGGAAGTAGAGAATGGATTCATCCTTTGGTAGTTCTGTTCAGGGCAGGCATTTCTAATAAAAGGAATTCTATATGGTTTCATTATCTGTATTAGCTGGCTCAGCTGTTTCACTTAGATTGTGCCTATAATTTTACAAATTACAGAAAATGGAATGCATTGGCGGTTAGAAATCTACTGAGAACTAAGAGAACTAAGCAGGTACTTTTAAACACCTACTCCCCAAAGACTTTCAACTAGCTTTTAGTGCCTTACCAGAACCAACCCACTAGAAGATCCCAGCCCCATATCCCAAGTCTAAATAAAGGTACAAAAGGGAGGTTAAAAGAGGAGGGCCTTCCTCTGAAGACCCAACCAATAGTTGTTCAGAGCAGCCAAGTGGCAGGCAGGCCAAGCCCAGAGCTGGACTTGGGAAGACCTAGAACAAACATCCCCAGCACTGTCAGGAATCTTTCTCCATGTTTTGCCCTTGCTTCTCTTTATTTGTTGACATCATTTTTTCTCCTTATCTAGGACCAATTTTTTCATGTAGCAGAAAATATGATCAACAACAACTTCTGAGTTTTTCTGCTAACAGCTTAGTCACTGGAGACAGAAAGTCTAAGCTTCCTAGTTACTCACAGCAGAATTTCCCAGGGCAGGGCTCTCTGATTGGCCCAGCTTAGGTCAGGTGTCCACTTCTGGACCAACTGGCTCAGCCAGAATACAGGGTGGTTCCCATGGAAATTGTACAGCTGGACTGTGGGAACAAAGAAACTCTCAGAAGAATTATTTCAGGGCAGACAAAATAAATTATTAAATTATATAAACAATCCACATATATTAAAATAAAAAGCGATCAGACAAACATTACATAAGGCGCAAGGCAAACAAAACTAAGTAAATCTTAAGTCCACATCCCTCATAACAACACTGATATATTTTGGTCAAAAACAGTTTCCGTATGAGTGCTCCAGGTTTAGTTAGTTTGCGCAGACTCAGCATTTATCTATTTCACAGAAGTTATCTTGGCATATCTTCTTTAGGTCTGCTCAAGACTGTTTATTAAGGAACACTTTCTAGGGCTGGGGCTGTAGCTCAGAGGTAGAGCACTTTGGAATCACTGTCCAGCCTCTAATCACGGGGAAAGCACAGCCAGGCCAGGGTGGGTTCCAATCCAAAGAGCGACATGCTGCAGCAGACAGGAGTGACCTCTGGCTAATTCTCACCGGCCTAACAAATCTTGATCTCCCTCACTTTTATACCCCTAACCAGAATTTAGCATGGTGTGGTTGCCTAACCTCAGATAGGATCCTAGAGCAAAACAACAACCTCAGCCCAGGGGAATTGCCATCCTCCAGGCAGGAGCACTGAAAACAGGAACTGACAAGAGGATCTGCCACCTCCCACTAGAGCTATAAGACCCTCCAGGGTTCTATTAAATTTTAGTGCATTACCCACAAAGTAAATGGATAAAGTGAACCTCAAAACATTTTGTTAGCAAAGCATTTAAACAGCCTTTTATCAGCATCCCACAGGGGTCAACAAATGCACGCCAGACTTCAGTTTGTTAGTTTTGAGACTGCCTAAATCCATGGGTGGTAAAATAACCTTACCACAGGTGAAATCTGAGCATACGGAAGCCATTTGGGGAAAGGGTTCCCATGAGGAAATAAGGAACAAGGCTAGCCAAAGTGAAGAGATGAGAAATTATCCGAAATTCTGCGGGGAAGAACAAACAGGTGATGTGCCTGCACAGAAAACCAGTAACATTTACTGAGAGCTTACTATGTGCCCAACGGAGTTTTCAAGGTCTTACACAGATTCACTCATTTAATCCTCACGATAACAATAATCGTAGGTATTTCTTTCTAATTCCCATGTTATAGATTAGAAAACAGAGGTACAAAGAAGCTGGGCAACTTGCCCAACGTCATACAGCAAGTAAAGGGTAAGCAGGATTCAAACCCAGGCAATGTGGCTCCAGAGCCCATCTTCCTATCTATTACGCTCGCTGCTCAGCATTTATAGTCACTATAATATATCCTCTAACCTAAGATATACTGTCAAATACCAGGGCTAGATCTCAAAAAGTCATGCATGTTCCGATTCTGGATGTTTTATTCAACGTGAGGCCATCATTGTCACTGAGCAACAGCAACTAGCCTAAGGGAAATGAATCTTTCCACAGGATGTGGTATGGATAGGGTCAGGGGTAGGAAGAACAGAGAGCAGACAGGAGGCAAGAGGATGGCTGCAGGCCTGGAAGTCACTGCAGAGTGCCTGGGAGAGGTCATAAAAGCCTATCCTTGCCATGGGAAAGGATATGAGCGGTAGGTGGGAGACCAAAAGGAGACAGTAATCTGTTGGCTAAAAGGTGCTATACCACTGGAATCTACTATGTTAAACAACTGGTAACCTATTGTTCAAAGGAAGACAGTTTTTAAAAGCAAAAAAGGTGAAAAATAAATAATTATGCCAGGATGACAGGCATGAGCTGTGACTGTCCAAGCAAACTGGTCACCTAGTTAAACATGACTGGCAGGGAAGACCCGGAAAGCTGCTTTAAAAGATACAGAGATGACTACTCTTTCTTATTCTGTCGTATCTAGCACATGGTCTGCTGCTGCCATCACTCTCCTGCTGGGACATCCTTGGCTTTCTCCACCCAGCCCAGCAACATATGTCACATCCCTCTAGCCCACTCAGGGCCATGAGGAAGGCTCAAGGTCTTCCATGGAGGCTGTGGCCACTCAAGCAATTTCTCCATGCCTCCCTAGCCAGCTATCTTGTGCTTCCCCTAAGGCCCTTTACCCCTTTCCTTTACCGCCCCCCCCATCCCAATGCCTCTCTTGTTTTTCAGAGATGATCTAAAGATGAAATCAAGGCTAGCCTCCGAGAACCCCTGGCCCCATGTCCTCTCCTCGCTACCTTTAAGCATATCCTCTTTGTCCCCGGCATCAGTGAGGCCTGGCCGAGGCTAAATCCAGGCCATGAGCTCTTGTTTTCTGGCCCACGTGAAGACCCAACTCCACTAATGGCTACTTTGCTCTTTTATGCACTCAACCTCTCCCCCTTTACTGGCTCTTTCCACCCCACGTAAACTCAAATATAAAATCAAATTCAAGCTATCTTAAAAAAAAAAAAAAAAGGGAAAGAAGTCAACCAGTAGCAGCAGCAGGAAGTGAGCCTCTTCCCCCACAGCCAGCCTGGCTGACTCCACCTCCGAGCCCCACCCCCATCTTCCCCACCCCAACAGCCAGGCTCTAACCTCCCTCAGCCATCTTCTGATCTCTAGTTGCCAATCCCACAGGCCCCTTCAGTCCTCACCACCGTCCTTCTCTTGGGTGTTTCACAGAGTCCAGAGTCCCTCCCCTGGAAGTGCTCTCCCGGACCTTGCAGCGTGCTCAGCTGGGTTTGCTCCTCCATGCCTGCCTGCTTAGTCCTCGTGACATCTGACTGGGTCTCTGCAAGATGTGAGTCAGTCCAGCTCATTTAAACCTCTCCAACAGATTCCCAAGTCCTGACCCTGGCCCGCAGAGCCCAACACCCTGTCCCACCTTGAACTGGGGCAGGCTTGCCTACCTCTCAGGCCACATGCCACACCTGTTCCCTCCCCACCACATTCACAAACCTATGCTCTTTATCATTCAAAGTCTGTTCCCATCAGAGAGCTCAGCACTCTGGAGCCCTTTGGCTTCCAATGACTTGTTTCTGAGTGGGCGCTCCATGAGGATAGGAACTCTGCCCATTTCACTCTATGCTGTCTCCCAAGCACCTGGCATTGCTCCTTGGACATGGTAAGCACACAGGCAACATTTAATTAAGGCATGAACAGGCAAGAGATTAAATTTTAAACATCTGAGTTTACCCCCCAAGTGGGAACCTCTAGAGTCTACCATTTCAGGAACTATCCAAGTGGGATATTTTGAAAATACATTCAAGTAAGATTTTGAAAATCTATATACATTATTTGCTATTCTTGTCATCTTTAAAAAGCAAAGAAAATCGAGGCTTAGAGAAATTAAGGTTGTGGGTCCAAGGGTGTGTCTTAAGAAAGTATCACTGTTAAAAGGAAATTATTTGCAGCCTTCTGGTTATCAGTCCATCTCTGAAAAAGCTAAGGCAATCTTCCCCTCAGGAAGAAGAAGAGAGGCAGCAATAAAGAGTTTGTTAACATTAGTGCTTCTTATCGAGGTGCAAAATGCCTCACAGCCAGGCCTTCTCCTGGGCCTTCTTTATAAAGGCACTATCTAACACCAGGCAGTGCATTGCCTCAAAAACAACAACAAAGCACTCAAAAAAAACCAAACAGCTAGAATCCTGGAGCTGCTAAACTTTCAACCCAAATTTTTACAGTGGTAATACTAGTGACCCTGGAATTACAAGCTTGATGCTCAGAACCTTAGGGGCTTATTTAGGACTCCTGGGAATGTTCTGGAAAACAGGCTACAGAGTCTTCATGGGACTCAAATCTCAGCAGCACAGTTAAATGATTGCGGCAAAGGAACATAAGTTTAAAGAATGTAACCAGGAGCAGATGTTTCCCTTCACACCACGTTGCTTTAACATCTAGTATTCCTGACTTTTCCCCCCACCATTCCCTGATTTACATAGGCTTCAAAAACATTAATGAAAGGCAGTTTAAAAAATGTTAGATGGTGTGGGTGGGCATTTATCCTAGTTTTAACCCTTACTTAAAAAAACCTTTACTATTCCCATAACTCCAGACCAACAAAAATATAACAGGGTCCTAATGGCATTTGAAACTCCCATGGTAAACACAGCAGTTAAACTAAGTACTTGGGGATGGTTTTCATTACAATGTGCTAAAGAAATGAATGTTTTATTGTACTCTGTAAATACCCTGGAGAACCCCAGGATGGTTTTTCTGGAAGATGGAAATGATTTTGACAGAGTTTCAGATCTCATGAAGATATGTGATTCCTCTGAGTAACAACAGGGTTTGGGGGGGGTAGGAGGAGAAATATACAGTTAAAGATTATTTTCAGTGCCCAATCACCATTACATTTAATACTTTCTTATTCTCATTTCTTGTTTTCATTTTATTTTTTATGGATTCTATTTTAACCATGTTATGTTCTCAAAAGTTTTCTCAGCACGTCTGAATTCATGCATATGACAGACTGTATTTTCCAATGATGACAACAACGGTATCCTTCATCCTGAGGTAGGAACAGGGTGTGGTTTGACCTGGCTGGAAAGATGAACATGACCTAAGGGAGTGGCCTTGACCTGAAGTCAGCCTGGGGCTCCAAATCCAAACACCCTCTTGTCACAGAATCAGGGAAAAGTCTCGCGAGAATTGAGACCAAATAAATAAGAATGCGATCCCAAGTTTGCTCTCTTGCCCCTGTTCCCCCCTGCTCCCTAACCCACGCTCTACCTTTAGTTCACTCTCTAGCCCCCGCCTTCTTTTTTCGGATCCCTAACTGCCTGGCAAAGGCGGCTATTTCATTCACATGGCAGAACCAGTTTCCTCTTCTTTTATTACTTAAATACATTTCCTTATGGCCCTAAATTCATCCTTTCAATTCTTTGCGTACTACGAACAAGAATCTAGAACTTAGAGCACAAGCAGAACACAACCAGAACCCCCTGCCCGGTAACAATCCCACATGCAAAAGGGCTAGAACCTTGCCATTCCGTTACCAAGAGGTGGAGTCTGTGTCCCCTGTACCAGGAGAGGTTTGTTATATCTCAACCAATGAGTAAGGTGAAAAAGACCCTATGAGGTTTTTGAGGGCCAATCATAAAAACTCCATGAACTTTCACTTTGTTCTCCGGATACTTGCTCTTAGACCCAGCTGTCATCCTTTGAGGAAACCCAAGTAGGTTACAGAGAGGCCCATTGCCAGCACCCACCTTTCAGGCATGTGAGTACACTATCTTGAAAGTGAGTCCCCAGCCACCACCAAGCCATCCAGTTGATACCAGGAGTAGCAGAGATTAGCTGCCTCTGTAAGTCCTACCCAAGTTGCAGGCTTTTGAGCAAAATAAATGGCTGTTGTTTTAAGGCAGTATGTTTTGCTGTTGTTGCACAGCAAAAGACATCTCTTGAAATACTCACTAATTCATACCCATAAGCAATACTTGCTTCCAGAATTTCTTCAAGTGTAAAATCCACAATCCTTTAGGAAAGATGCAGTTAGCAGCACCTTCAGATATGCAGAAATGTAAACAAGGACAACACAATTGCTCCCAAGAAGTGGGCCTTTAGGGACATGCTTTAATGAAGAGGTAAGAGCAGTGTGTAATTAGCCTCTCAGTTCATGATAGAACATCCAAACTGCTGGAGCAAGCAGGCACTCTTGGGTAAATAAACACCAGCCCTGCAATGCCTTACATTATTAATCGGCTTGGCAAACCTGTAGGCAAACTAAGGCTCCTTCTTGCCTATCACAAATTATAAATGTGCAGAGCATGAATTAATGATGATCTTTTACTGTTCAGGAGTGACACAGAATAATGCCCACATTCCCAGGCACAACTAAAATCTGAAAGGGTCACAGAGATCCTTAGCTTGAGGCTTAGGGGAAAAAAAATCCATCAGTATTATTCCTTAGGCATCATAAAGGGAAGCTTCCGTCTTCCTCAGGGCAATGTCTCAGAGAAGCGACTGCATCTCATTCAAAATAGGAAATCACTGAAAATAAAGTTTTTATTCCAGCCGAACAATGAGTAGCTCCACCAAAAACTCTTTCCACCAGGAATATACTTAAACATTTTCCTTTAAAGTTTTTCTATCTATTCAGGTATTTTTCTTCTGACTTCTATTCCCTATATTCTCCATATTACACCCTTCTAGAAGCTCCCTTGCCTTTTGCCCAATAACATCCCTGGCTCTCCCCACCAACAACCTCCAATAACACCCACACCACATTGAGGTAGGATAGAAGAGATAAAGATAGGTAGAAGGAGAAAAGGAAAATCATAATTTTAATATTATACTTTTATGAAAAACTGCACCTCAGGACGCAGTTATCCAAAGTTATAAGGCCTTGTTCCCTTCTAGAAAATTCACTCCAGAAAAAAAAAAGTCCCAAGAGTCTTAAAGATACAACAAGCTTACAGTTTGAGGCTGTGCTTTTCACCTGTAAATTGAGCCTGAACTTTTCCTCTCACAGACCTCCATCCTCCAGAACGCAGCACTGTTCAGTGAGCGCCTTATCTCTAAACTTCAAACACCCGGAAATAGTCTGCATTCTGACCTAGTCCGGCAAATAAGCAACCGACAGACTCTTGGAAGACAATCCTAGAGGTCTTGAGGCTACCCCAAGACCATGCAGAAAAATAGCACAGACCATAATGTACCTCTCTCCAGGACCCTTGTACTATTTTCTCTGAGTGCTAACACCACCATAATCTCTGCCAATAACCCCTCATCATCTTCATCAGTAACACCCATCTTCCCCACCAATAACTCTCCTGTTTCTCCCACCAATAACATCCCTACCACCCAAACCACTAACATCCCTACCACCCATCTGCCCTAGATACCTTTTCAATCTAGGAATGCTGCCATTGAGCTAACAGATTGAAAATGTAGATTGAGAAGTAATTAGATGGGAAACCTTGACTTAATTCTGGTTTTTTTCTTACTGCTGAGGCTAAATTTATAATAATTAGTTACTAAAATACAGTATTTGGGCCTTTGTCCAACACTCATATCTTGGGTTACTCTACAGTATAGCACCACTCTCATAATGGTAATCTATCCTATTTTTCATTCTTTTAAGCACTTAAAAAGGCAAAAGTGATCCAACAAATTAATCATTTAAAGTTTAGATTTTTCTCACAACAGATTTGTTCTATTGGAGTGTCAGGAGGCAATGTTTATTTTTAACTTTAAATTAAAGAAAAAAAACCTTATAGAAGGAATATCCCTTATATTGAGCTCCAATTATGCTTATTTACTTAAGGAGGGGGACAAAACCGGTTGTTAATCAACCAACAAACAGTACTGTAAGGAATGAAGACCAGAGAGAATACTAAGATGTACTCTGCAAAACGCACCAAATGAGGGTATAAAGGCCTTTAACTCAGAATCCCACAGTCATAAACCTGATCTACTCAAATAGGTTCTTGACAGTGAGGGGGGAAGCATTTAAAAATAGAGTGAAAATAGGATCACAGAACATCAGCACTATGGGCAGCCTTAGTGATTATCATTCTAGTGCAAAGCCTCCATTTTTGCGAAGAAGAAAACCAAAATTAGAGAAAGTGAAGTGCACCACCTTAAGGCTTAAATTATTTGATAGTGAGTTTCCTTTACTAGAATCAGGAGAAAATTCTGGAATTCACTTTTAATGTTCCAGATTTCTCCTGGAGAAGGCAAGTCAGTTTCAGTAACTGACCCCTCGGTCGGAGTGTCTTTTCTCCCTCACTCCCTACCCCTCTGGCCGTCTCCAGTACTGCTGATTGGACCCTAGCAGGATCTGGCTCTCGTGCGGGGAATTCTCCCAAAATCAGAAAAGAGTAAGACCTCACGTGGGTTGTAATGCTGTCTCGCTGGCTTTTAAAACCCTCAGGAAAGATTCCACAGAACTGCAAGCAATCCACCTGAAAGTTTCCAGTGTCGGGGGAAGACGCAGCAGAGAGCCAGACTGACTGGCAGGACCAACTCTGCTTCTCAGGGGAGACGCCCCACCCCCCAGCGCGCGGCAGTGAGTCCAGACTCCCGCACTCATTATCTGTGCTGGATCCCAGACAACTCCGGCAGACCGGAGGCAGCACGGAGGGGCGGGGGCTCTGCACCTCTGAGCAAGCAGATGGGGAGGCTCAACCTGTGCTGCAAACCCGTCAGCTCGCACGTGTGTTCGCTGACGGTGCATAATTAGCACTCAAAACATGTTCCATCTCATAAAAGGTTCATATATATATATATATGAAAGATATAGACATATAGAAAAGAAATATATATACATATATAATTTTTTTTTCCTGGTGAGGACAGCAATTCCACATTTGTAAACCTGTCTGCTAGAAAGCATGAAGTAGAAACTGGTCACATCTAACCCTCACAAGTCACTTCCAGAGAGGGCTGACTCAAGCTCAACCACTGCAAACAAAAAAGCTAAGGCTAGTTTTGAGAAAATGTGTGAGCGGCTTAACCCTCCTTCCTTTATCTTCACCAAGTCACCTTCCGAAGCATCTGTTCTACCCAATCCCCCTGCAACCCTTGCAAGCCTTGGAAATACATGGCCTCTCACTCTTTGATTCCTCTAGTCATCGGATACCTACAATATGACCTATGTTGTTCGCAACATAGATAAAAACAGATACAAAACAATAAATACAGTACTTAAGTAAAAAAACAGTAAAGTATCACAGGAAGTGATAAGAATTATAGACAATTATAGACAAAAGAAAAACAGCAGTTAAAAGAGATGAGAAATACTAGAATACAGAGTAGCAAGGGGTAAGTTGATATTTTAAAAAGGAATGAAGCCAGACATTGTGGCATTGCCAAGAGTTCGAGGCCAGCCTGAGCTATATAGTCTTGAGTTCAAGGCCAGCCAGAAACAACATAGGAAGACCCCATCTCAAAACAAAACAAAACAAAACAAGCATGGGCAAGGTGAACTTGAGCAAGATCTGAAGGAAGTGAAAGAGTTAAGCAAATAGATACTGGGGAGAGAAAGGACATAAAATCATCTCTGGTACCAAAAGCTAGACCAGTATTCAATAACCCCAACAGGATGATCCAATTCACAGTAAGCAGGAAAGCAAAATACACAGTCCAAACACATTCATGCATTATATAGCCTGGATATCACTAGGTATCTCCAGCATTTTACCCTCTAAATCTTGGTTCTTAGAAAATAGAAATTGCTTTATATATTTATACCTTTACAAAATCTCTCACAATACAGTGACTCTCTCACTTTAATTTGAACAAAACACAATTGGGAAAAATGCACTAATCAAAGCACATTTGAGAAGTTTATTGAAATGATCTGACAGACTTGCTTTTAATAAAAGGAAATACATTTAATAAAAATTAAAAATAATTCTTCATGAAAAATTATTTGAGGCACTGTGGTAACCAACCTTCTACAAGATGGCTTTTTAGAAAAGCAATGTAGAAATTCCATATTCAAATGAAAAAACCACTGTGCCATGGTTGGATCGCATAGACACAGTGTTGAGCAAAAGATCCATTTACACGTAAACAGACAAAGCCACCCTTTGGAGTTAGGAATTAGACAGAGGCTACCTTTGGGAGGAGAGCCCCGGGAAGGGGTCAGCCTGTAGGTTCTACTCTATTTCTTGACTGTGGTGTTGGTTCTCTGGGTGTATTCATTTTATGCTAACTCCCGGCACTGTACACTTGTGATTTATGCACTCTCCTGTATTTATATTATCTTCAATAAAAGGACATTTTTCTTTCATTTTTTAAGAGAAATGCAGAATAAGTGGTCCCATTACAGAGACTTCTCATTCACATGCAAGCTAGATAAGAAAAAACAACTATCCTAATGTTAAATGAATGAGCACTTATGACTTAAAGAGAGCTTCCAGTGATAGAATCATTCATGAATTGTAAAAGAGCTGAATCCCAAATAATCTGGATGAGAGTAAGTAGGATGAGTTTGAAACCCAGGTTAGATGACCCTCTAAAATCACTCTACCGATGACAAAGTCACTGAAGGTAAAGTTGTGTCAAAAAATAGGAATAAAATTGTTTCATGAAATGTAAACATGGGGAGAACATTATTCGTAAATTTGTATCACTTGTATAATTTAAGCTTCACATGTACAACTGAATAATTAATGTCATAAGCAGAAATGTAATTATTTCAAATGGATTCCTAAAAGGTTAAATGTTAAACTTGCCTCCAAACCATTTTATTTTTCATGGGAAAAATGGGCGATTTTCTTTAATTATCTTGTTTTTGGGTAAGCTGTGTCTGTTATATACTGCTGTGCTCCATCTCTGCTTGAGCTTTCACAATCACAAATGTTTTGTGTCAACTCAGAAACCATAAAAAAAATTGAAACCGTTTAAATAAATGAATTCTACAGAACTATGCTATAGATAGTGGTCAGCTGTGGCTATCAAATACTTAAAATGTGGCTAGTGAAACCAAGGAGCTAATTTTTAATAATATTTACTTTTAATTAATTTAAAAACTAAGCAGTGCAGAAATATTTCACACCATTGAAAATTTAGCATTTGAATTGAGATGTGATGCAAGTGACATCAGATTTTGAAGACTTTGTAAAAAGGAATGTAAAATATCTTATTACATGTTGAAAAGATAACATTTTGGACATACTGGATTACAGTAAATGTATTACAAAAATTAACTTTATTCAGTGCTTTTTAATATGGCTACCAGGAAATTTAAAATATACATAGGTGGTTTACATTGTATTTCTATCAAATAGAGCTGCTGAGAATAAAATGCCACTTTTGATTAGAGCCCTTAGGGAAAAGATAAAAAAAAAATGAGAAATCAAAGCTAGAAAAACCGAGATATTTGAAGATTTGATTGACAGTCGTGGCAGATGATCCAAGGGTGGGTGGGGAGAAAGTGAGAGGTGGGGAGGGGGCGTCCAAGAGAGGAGTTCCTCTTCTGAGAGAAGTGGTCAGATTACCTAGCACTGGCCCAGACAGCAAAGCAAATGCTATCTACTACTCCACAGCTGTCAACAAATCCAATTGACCTAGTTTCTGCTGACTATGTGTTAGAAGCTCGCTATGTCGGTTATTAAAGACACAAAGCTGATAGAGGTGCCGAGCACGTGTCTTTTAAGGGTGACAGAAGAGAGGAGGGAGTTTTTAATTGCCTTGCTCCAATTCTCCCTGCTAGAGGTTTGGGTGAAGACAAGAGCAACACAGTTCATACCAAGCATCTGGGCCAGAAAAAAACTTGTTTTAGTAGAAGATTCAATGAAGTACTTGACATAGCAATTCTTTACATTTGGGGATAGCCGCGATTCATAACTTTTTTGTTTTTTTTCTTTTTTTTTTTGCTGGTGGTGGTACTGGAGATCTAACCTTGGCCCCATGCACAGTAGGCAAGCACTCTACCACTAAGCCACATTCCAGCCCAATAATTCATTTTAAAGAGAGGAAAAACTGCTGACAGATGAATGAATGGATGGAAAACTATCCAGGGCTGTGTATGCTGGAATACCATTCAGCTTTAAAAAAGGAAATCCTGTCATTTGTGACAACATGGATGAACCTGGAGGGCATTACACTATGTGAAATAAGCCAAACACAGGAAGAAACATACAGCATTTGCATGATCTCATTCATATAGGGAATCCTTAAAAAAAATACTCTTAAATACACAGAAAACAGTGGTTAGCAGGGTGTGGAGGGACTGGGAGGAAATAGGGAGCTTCAGGGTATACAGTTGCAGATATGTACAATGAACAAGACTTGAGATTTAATGTAAAACACAGGACAGTTATAATATTGTTATGCACTTTGCCACAACAAGGGTAAGAAGTGATGGATATGTTCATTTTCTTAACGAGAATAACCATTTCACTATATACATCAAAACACTGTGGTATCTGCCTCAAATATATACAATAAAACTAAGTAAAAATTATTTAATTAGAAGAGAGGATACTGACTCTCCCCTGATGACTACCTGGGATTATCCACAGTTGGCAAATGGTCAATGGATTCCTCACTGATTTAGTGCGTTTTCCTAAGTATGCCCCATGGTCTAACTAGGTGCTTAGCAGGGAAGAGAAGCAGGGAGAGAGTTCTTATATTGTATTTAAGAAATCCTGAGTTTCAGTAAGCAGGTTTTTCACTGCAGACCTTTCCAGAGTCTTGACTTTTCTAGGGTCATCCTAAGGGTTTCTAAGGAGCCCTCCCTCCCAGAAGGCTTAGGACACTATGATGTGCATGTTTCCCAAACATTCTGTACTACAAGAAACCTTTACCAAGCAGCCTACTAGGGAGAGTGAGCATTGAGAATCACTGGCTTAAAAGGAAGAAACCCAGATCTTCGACCCGTTTGGCTTCATCCTCAGCCCCTCTCCCCAAAAAACTGGAAAAGAAAAAAAATCCTTCCTCCCAGCTTGCCCCTGCTGGACTCCTCTGGCCCTACTCAACGGCTGCAGGGACCAGGAAACATCCAGCCATGGAGGGAAGCAGCCGTTCACCTCTCACCTCAGGAGCTCCTGGGCAGGGACGCCACCCACTTCACTGCCTCTGGCTCCTCCTCCAGTCGCTCATCTGGCCCACCAGCCTCTAGAGTGACCCCAAGGACTTGGGCAGGTTCTCTGTAGGTACCATAAAGGAACAAAAGCCTGACAGCTACAGGTTGCCTACACTGCCAGTCTCAGACCACTCTCCTATTCTGGGCACATCTATATGCCATTCACACAGGTCCTGACTTACTTCTCTTTCTTCTTTAACTACAAGATTTTCCCTTGTTACTATTTCTTATGATACGTGCTCTGAATGCCAAAAATTACACAGAATGGCAATGTTTTACACGAGCAAGTTCAAATCCCTTGGTCAGATATTGAGTTGCTTAATAAAAAATTACATTAAGAAAAAAAACAATGAAAATTCAACAAGCCAACAGAAAGAAAACATATCTTAAATTTTAAAAAACAAAACTTCGGAACTATCTAAGGACTAACATGGGAACACACAGGAGTTCTGTGGGGCAAAGGGCAGTGGCTTTTCGTTGCATCCCAAACACATTCTGGATCAGGCCTGGTACAGGGACCCAGAATATGTACAGGGAGGAGATAGGCCACCAAATCGGCTTCCTAAGGTCACCAGTGGCTTCATGGCCACTCCCACACAGCTGTGCCTGGCTTAGCCATGAGGCACTAATGGCTCCAGTAACTCCTCACTCTCCTAGTTTCCCTCCGATTGCTCTAGCCGCTTACTTTCAGTCTGCTTCCTTGGCCCAGCAGTAAGTACAGGAATTCCCCAGGCTCAGTCCCAGCTCTCTTTCTTCACACCCTCCGTTCCTTCTGGGCCAATTTCATCCATGGCTAGGGTCTTCGTTACCATCTTTCAGCTGTCGTCTCCAGCACAGACTTCCTCCCTGTCCACAGCAGCACAGGTCCACCAGCCTGATCCTCTCCCTCTCTACATGCCCCCAATTCACCCATCCACAAACAATCCTAGGGGGCTGCCCGGTTCCATGTTTCTTTTTTAAAGGAGGGAGAGAGGGAAGCAGGGAAGAATGCTAACAATCAAACCCAGGGCCTCATGCACACTGGACAAGTGCTCTACCACTGAGCTACACTCCAGCACTCAGTATTTCTGATCCACCTTCCTCTCATCATCTCCATCACAATGCCACCACCTAAGCTAAGCTACATTCTCTAACAGTCGGTGGAGAGCTGCCCTAACAGGTGCTAACAGCATCCACTCCCGTCCACAATCTGGTCACTGCCTGCTGGCATTCTGATCTTCCCAAAATGTAACTGGAATCCTTCTCTGGCTCCTCCTTAGCAGCCCCCCACCATGGCTTCTTTGCACTGTACATGGGAGAAAGACTCAAATTCTTAGCCTGGCCCAAGAGGTTCAGCACTTTGGAGCCCTGTTAACTCTCCAGCCTCACCCCAGGTTACCTAAGCCATAGTAACCTACTTTCTGTCCTCAAACGGAATGTGCTCTTTCCACCCCGGGGTCTTTGCTCAGGCTATTATAGCCCTCACACTCCCTTATCCTGCAATCTTGGTACAAACACTTCTTCTCCAGGGATACTCTCCTCCACTCCCACTGGCAGTCTGGGTGGGGCCCCTTGCCACTTCCTACTGTAGGGCACTCACGCTGTGATTACACACCCATCATCGACTGTCTGCTCCATGCCTGTGTCCTCAGCTGGACCAGGATGGGTCCTGCACTGCACATGAATGCTTTCCTTGCTATTGCCACAGAGAAGGCCCTCAAGGTCTGTTCAGAGGAAACACAAATAAGCCCTCATTTACTAGTTCCTGGTCACAGATTTATGTGGAGAAGATGAAGCCTAAGATCAAGCCAAGCTTATGACCTTTTTCCTCCCTGTAGACTCAAACTACTGTTAGCTAACCTCTCTGACTGAAACAGGAAGATCACAGGCCAATAAAAATAGGAGGAGGTCAGAGGATCAGAAGAGGCTGGAGTGGGAGAGGAACCTTCTAAGAAAAGAGGTCTCCATAAACATCTAAGTCTTAGTCTTCCTCCTAACTGCTTCCCTTCCACCTCCAAGGAAGGAGTATCCATCCCCACGTGTACAGCTGGATGCACCTCTGTGGTCCCCACCTCCATTTTCCTAATCGTCTCTGACTTCCTCTCTACTGGAATCTTGTAGCTTTTAAAAATGCTCAAATCTCCTATTTAAAATTAACAGAGACTCCTTCTCCCTGCATGGTTTGGGGCTAGGTGGGGGTGCAGCAAGGACAGCGATGTCTTTTTAACATTAATGCTTTTCATTCTGAATCAGTCTTGCACTAATTAAAATTAGACGCTGTACTGCACTTGTAGAAATGAGGCTCTGAATACTCAATAATCAGCCAGAAAGTAAATGATGAGTCATTTATACACCACAGGCAATGTCTTACAATCCTGGGGATTCTGTCTCATGAAAAGGAGTCACTGAGGTTTTCTAAACTGTCAGGTTCTTTCCGTGGGTTAAGTCATCAGCAGCTTCATTCGGTTTTCCGAAGGTCAATGCATCCTGTCAAATCCAGGCCACAGAGCTGCTGACTGCGTCTCCCGTCCACACTTACACACTGGACAGAGCAGAGGTCTGCCCTAGTCTCCCCAGAATGGTGCAATCTGAGGCACGCCATGATCATAAGTGGGCCCTGGAGGTCGTGGGCTCTATCATAAAAGGGAGAGACTCTCAGGAACAGAGCCCAGCACTGCAGGCAAAGGCTCCCCGCCTTGCCTAGACAAGGGCTGGCAGTGTGGTCCTCTCCCATGGGGAGGAGAAAGCAACATCCATCAGGGCCACTTGGGCACCGAGCCTGGGGCCCCAGCTGTGCCCGGACGCAGTTGCGCCCGTCTGTCCCCCCTGCCAACTCGGCTGGCCTCACTCTGCCCCTGCAGGCACATGATATGTAGAACTGTGGGTTCGAACACAAGGCCTGTTGTTCAGTTTTAAATTGGGGCAAAAGGCAGAGTTTCTCTACCTACCAAAGGGGACAAGCCTTCCCAGGAGTGTGATAAGGGTTAAGGGTATAGTGCACACAAAGCACTTGAGTACAATTTCTGCCGGGCACTTGAGGAGAATTTGCATTATGGAGAATCCATTTTAAACTTAAATAAACCCATGAATACATAAATATGGGCCAGCAGCACATCCTACAGCCAGAGAGGGGGGAGGCACAAATCTGTTTTTCCCACCTTTCCTGTATTTCTGCCCTGGGGTTGCAGGTAATTCCCTGCATCTTCATTGTAAACTGACGTACTGCTTGACTTACTCGAGTTCACATGAGCAGGGTTCCGTGCAACATGTTCAAAACCCTACAGCAATCAGATCTGCTTTTCCTTCTGTCCAGTCCTCGCTTCATCCAAGCAAGTCTTGGCTCCTTCTTGGTCTTGGGCCTTCATGCACGCTCCTGTCGACATCAGGGATGGCACTGTCGCTTTGCTGCTCAGCCTCTTTGAGCATCAGCTCAGCTCTACAGAGCCCTCACTGCACACACACATCTCTCCAAGCCTTCCCCAGTCCACTGGCCAGAGACTCTCCTTGCTGCTCCCAAGTCCCTTTACTGCCACAGTGCCCCCGTAAGAAGGGCTGGTGCAGGCCCCATCAATGGCAGTGCCCTCACCCCCCACCAAGCTCAGTGTCCTCAGGTCTAGACGGGAGACGTCACTGGCTTCACGAATGGAATTATCAGGAAGCATAACCAGAAAATGTGTGCGATGACTCTGAAAACTTTAAAGTGCTTTCTAAACACATAAGCACTTACCCAAGAAGCTCTAAGGAACAAAGTAATTTGAACATCCTTATGAATGAACAAACAGGCTTGTCATTCCGTCTCAGTCCTTCTGTACAATCCTTTGCAAACTCTGAGAAATAGGAAATTCCAGAGCCCTCCTCCCCAACCCCCAACTCACCAGCCATACAAATAGGCTCCCAATATACCCCTGGGACAAGGGCTGAGTCCTTGTCCCCAAGGAATTTGGGGGACAACGTCATTCTCCCATAGCCTCTCAACTCTTCAGACTCAACTCTTTGCCCCTTCAGCACTTGCTTCTAAAACTAGAAAAACATTCTCCCCAAGTCTGCCCATAATTCTGCATTTTAAATGTTCTATGGTCCATAACAAATCACTTACATACAGGCCAGTTGGCTGACGCACAGCAGGCTATGAGGAGGGAAAAACAACACAGTAACCTGGATTTAATTGGGCCACCCAAAGCACTCAGAGAACTCATAAGAACTCATGAGACATTAAAGGGAATAAGAGTCATCTTTACACGACTCCCTTCACCGTCCATGAACAATTCCTGATGGGGAGGGGCTATAAATTACAGCGCCTTTGGCTAATTTTACACGACACAGATACAAATGATTATATTTCCTAATTGTGGGACATAATGAGATCGCCTCTCCTTTCTATTCACATTCTCTAGCCAAAGGTTCTACTAATTTAAAACATTTGGTAGAAAAACAATACTGGGGCATTGTTCTTAAGAAAAAAAAATATCTGATCAGTTTGGGTTTAATTCTAACATGTAGAGAAAATTATGAGCTTATGCTGCATGATGGTACAATGACAAAATGAGTTAATTACCATCTCATCCTAGGACGGATCTACTTGTCAGAGAAACAGGAGCCATTATTTCACACCAAATAATGACCCAGATAAAAAGTAATGACTGCACGCTGCAGCAGCCAGTGTCACAACTTCATCTTGGCCTAACTGAATAGCAATTAACAAGTGTCACCACTACATGTATATAAACAGGGACTGAGCTATTCATTAAATATTTACAATGAAAAAACACAAATGGGTTTTAGTCTACTTCTTTTCGGGAAGCACCTGTGGTCTTCTGCCTGTGTAATGGCAAAGAAACACATACACGTATAAAATTCTGCCATTGTGGGTGCAGCTTTGGGCCTGCAGAGGGGCATTCAGATCCCCTCTGCTCTTCCCACACACAGGTGGTGTTTTCTCTAGAAACTATGTCCAACAACAGAAAAGAGAAGCAGGAGGAAGGAAGCCCGGGTGCATTGTTTCGTCTCTCTTTTCAGGGTTGTCATGGCCACTGACCCAGAAACTAAAGTCACAGCCAGCACCAACAGCCAGGAGTGCCAAAGCCTTCTAAGGCCAGTCCTCAGCCACCAGTGGACAACAGTGCACGGCAGGAGGCAGAGGGGCAACCTCAGTATACCTGGCTCCCACCAGGCAGCAAGGATTGTAATACCTTTTCTGCTCAGAGGCGAGAGTCTCTGGGGTACATACCTGGAGACCAACTCCAGGACAGAAATCTCAGGGTTGCCCTACTATACAGCTTGTCTAGTCTGTCTGGATGTGATAAGAATAATTTTTAAAAACCCAAAGGTATGGCAGGAACAGCATGATAAAGGGTATCATTTCCCAGTATTAGAGACAAAATTCTTACACAAAGATGGAATGAATGGGTGTCAATCATTTATTTAACAAATTATTGAATGACTCCTCAGATATCGGCAGGTATACACACACATACAATGAGCAGAAGAAGAGAATGCTGAGGTAAGAGTTAACTAAGAACCGCCTAGTGTCCCATACCGCATAAAACCTGTAACTTTGAGGTTATCTTCTGTTGGACAGATGTCCACCTCCACTTCAGTACCACAGACACACAGCAGCAACGTAGCCCACAAATCAGGATGCTGCTTCCTTTAACATTTTACACAGGTATGTCTCGGCGGCAGTCATGTACTACCTGGTTTGGTTAAGACCAAGGCACCGCATCGCATTTTTCAAAGAGCATATTTGACAGAGTGGACAGAACTCACACAACTTACATACCCCCCTCAGATATTCCAAATATCTGAATCTTTATTACACATTTCTAAAATTATTTTTCCCCCAATATTCAGTTCTTCAGTTGAAGTCTACCTCTAGCAAGTCCCTATCTAGGCTGATTCTAGAGTTTTGCACTGGCAGCAATCCAACAAAGATGGTCCTACTTATACAGAGATCTACATGAGTTCGAAAACACTTGTATTCTCAGATATGCGGGTGTGTAAACAAAAAGCTTTTTACCACTTCTTAAATAATTATCTGAATGCTACCAATGCAGAAAGAGCCTCCACCATCCTTGTAGAATTAGAAATTTTGACCTGAGAGATCACCTGATTCCTGGTCTACAGGTCTTAGCTCTTTCCACAGACAGTGGTTTAGTCCCAGGGCCTCCAGTGCCTGAATGCTCAATAGTGTTGAAGGTAGACGGCAAAAAGAAAATAAATGACCTCTAAAGGAATAATCAGACTATTTCACTTTTCTGCAAAATTCCTCACCATGGCTTCCCATTGCTTTTGGACCTGAGTCCTGGCTCTCTCTAGCCTCTTCCCCTGCCCCACTCTCTCTCTTTCTTCACAGAGGCCCCCAATCTTTTGCCTCTACTTGCCCCTCCCGCCTCAGGCTCTCATGCCGTCCCCTGTCCTCAGAGACCCCGCAGCCTACCTCAGTATAGCCGCATCAAGACAGATGCATCTTCATCCCTCTAGGCTCAGCTCAAGGCACCGGCTCTGCCTGGACCACATAGGCAGCAGCATCCACCTGCTCCTCAGCCCGGCATCTTGCCTCCTAGCGGGGTCCCTGGCAGGGTCCATCTACCTTCCCATCACATGAGGCAGAGACCAAGGCTAGTTTGTTCCCTGCTTCCCAGCACCTAATATTAGTCCTGAAGTTGACAGCCAGTGATATTTATTTATGAATTCACAAACTGTCTGGCTGGATCTCAAAGCACAGCACTACATAGGGTGGGAATTGTCCATTATAGTCACACTCCACATAATGACATTTCAGTCAGTGATGGACGACATATACTACTGTGATGCCAGAAGATGCTAACAGAGCTAAAAAATTCCTATCACTTAGTGATCTCATAGCCATCCTAACATCACAGCACAATACATTACAGACATGTCTGTGATGATGCTGGTGTAAACAGACCTACTGTGCTGCCAGTCACATAATTATGTACACTACACAATTCTTGATAATAAATCACTTTGTTACTAATTTATGTATTTACCACACTATACTTTTTAAATCTTTTAGAGTGTACTTCATCTACTTATATATAAAATATTTACTGTAAAACATATGCTATACCCTGTTATGTGTATAGCAGCCTCACACATCTGGTGTTGCACAAAAAGGCCACGCTGTGACTGACTTATACCATGAAGGTTTTGGAAAGTACACTGCGATGTTTGCACAAGGAAGAAATCTCCCAGTGGCACACTTCCCAGAATGTATCCTCCTCATTATGTGACTCATGGCCATACTTTGGAAAACTGGGTGAGGGGGACAAGATAAATATGAAGAAATAACATAGCCCCAGTTTTGGGCAAGGACATTCCTGCTGCAGAAAATGTCATACTGAAACTCAAGTGGACCCGGCAATTAGGGACAAAACCTCATATGCATGAAGAAATACTCAAAACCAGACATGTTTCTGTACAGATCCAAATTCCCTGCAACAAAGCAATTTTCCCCAGTATATCACATGCCACGAGCCACAGGACTCTGGCATGCTCTCGCATTACGAAAGGAAGGCAGCTTGTGGCAACAAAGACTCATAGGACTAGAGAGGAGTAAGATGTGGGGCTCACGTGCCCTCAAGAGTATGACAGAAGTTCGAGCAGTGGGTGTGCATGCCTGACGGCTCTTACCACCACTTCAATCCTAAAAGGCAGAATGTGGGGTCCCACCACTTGGAGAGGGAGGAGGAAGCCACTTCTTCCAGAGTCAGCTCTAGCCAGAGTGATGTATGATGTAGGCCTGTGGAGTGCATGTGACTCGCCCTAGTCCCACACCCCTCTCACCGCCTGTTCACTCAAGTAGTCACCCTGTGAACCTGCCTGGTGAGGTCCCAAACTCAGCACTCACCTTCTTGATGAACTCTGGGATGAGTTTTTGGTCTGTCAGTTGGTCTAAGGAAGAGGAGCAATCTAATTCCAAGACATAGCCTTCATTGTGAAGATCAGTCTTCTGAGATCTGAAGATAGAGAAGGACACAAAGATTGAGATTTTGCACAATATTTTTGAAAATATTTTTTATTGAGTGCCAGTGAGACCCCATATTCTTTCCTGAAGTAGCTGCCAAAAGTAGTACTTCTGAAAAATAACTTGTGGTAAACAACTCAAAGAATATGTATAGTTACATGCCACAGAAAGATCTCCAAGACACATGAACAAGTACAATACATCACTGCAGGATGATGGTTCAGTACAATATGGCTAACACGGTAGACAATACACACATAGGTCAGGTACACATAGATGCACCAGGAACATATGTAGCATTGGCTTGTAGACGCAGGACATAGGAAGAGGCCTGCTAAGACACACACCAATCAACAACAGCAGCAACTTTAGTCACAATCTCCACTTTTTCATTTTTAATGAAAAGAATATATTCATATAACACTTAGAAAATTAAAAATCAATCTTAAAAGATATTAAAAGGGTTCAACTCTTAAAGAGAGCAATCTGGCAAAATCTATCAAAATTAAAGATGTATCAAGTAACTAAAGACTGTCACGTAACTAAAAGTAGAAACTCGGGGAAAACAGTGGATGTGAAGGGCAGTCTGAGGCAACGGCCCTCCGTCTTGGGGTCAGTGTCGAGGCTTGCCAAGGTGCCCTGCCACCTCTGCACACAGACAGCGGGGCTGTTCCCCACATTCCCACTGCATAGACCTGCCCGTGATACAGCACACAGGACAAAACTGTGCTGTCAGGAGAAGCAGGAGCCAAGTGACCAGAAGAAATGCCACCCTTTAACAGTCACCCCTTTGTGGGCTTCCGTGTGGCACTAACATGGGTCTGGGGAACTCCTGGAATTCACACCGTTGTTGGCATTTAAGGGGAATCTTTGGACCAGCCAGGCCTGCAGCAACAAGAAGTGCAGTTAAGGGTCAAGAGGATGTGCTCTCTCCCCTAGCGTGATCCCCAGGATGAGAAATGCGTGACCAGGGCTCTGGCGCTTTGTCCACGGCTCAGACCACATACCAGCTACTCTGCACTGGCTGAGGAGTGAGCAGGACCCTCCTGGCCCACTTACGATGCTGCTTCACCAAAAGGGTCCTGTCTGGCCTTGCAAAAGCAGGCTGGCCAGAAAATCTTAAAGCGGACAATTTCACACTGCGCTCCTGACATACACACACATCTCACCAGTTTCTGCATGCATATTTGTTTCAATATTTTAAAAATGAATTTCCAAGGTCCTTATGTAGCATTAAAAGCAATTTATCCTACCGTTAACCATCTGGGTATGATTTACATGAAATTTAAAAATGAAAAAATTAGACGGTTTGGTTTTCCCCAGGTGTGCAACGGTGGTTCAGTAAGAAAACTTCAATAGCTTATTTTTATTTTTGCTTCTACCCTATCCTTCCTGGGGTAGGGTAATGAGGTGCATATATTTCAAATGTAAAAGAATACACTGATTTCTAACGAGTTACAGTTTTTAGTCACTTTCCTGTCACTGGGAAAAAAATACCTCACACCTGCAACTTCAAGGAGGAGAGGTTTATTTGGTTCACGGTTTCAGAGGGTTTATTCAAAGGCAAAAACAGCATGGTAAAAGGGCACGGTGGTGTAGGGAAGCTGCTCAAGTCATGGCAGTCAGGAAGCACAGAGAGAAGGGAGGAGCTGGGACAAGAATACATCCTTCAAGGTCACACTCTCAGAGACTCACCTCTTCACACCAGGACCCACCTCCTAATAGCACATTCACCTATCTTTGAATTCATCAATGAATTAATCTCCTGAGGAGTGTAGTACCCCCATGATCCAATCGCCTTCCAAAAGCCCCGAACCTAGCAGATGTGGAGAGACATTCTAGATGTAAACCATAACATGGTTCAACCTAGAATAATTCTTGCAGAACAAACAAATTTTGAACCCTAGTTTTCTTGCCTTAATGCTTGGTCAGAGACTAGACTTAGGTTTTCATTGCTTTTCATGAGAATAACTAAAACAGAAACTTCCAGACTTTTGAAAATGAGGACCTGGCCAAGTCACATTCTCATGTGTATTACGTGAGGTCTCAAATGACAAAGAACAGAATGGGCGAGGGAAATTCTAAAATGTAAAATCCCAACTGCTCTGTCACATGGAGAGTAACATCAGACTAGACGAGGTTATTTATAAATATCCACTGAGATTTTAAATAATTAGGTTGGAAAATTGTAATCATTTAAAGCAAGTCAACACTATAGCCACTTGGTAAAACATTCATAAGATGAATGAAAAGAAGATGAGTCAGTAAGCAACCAGAAACTAGATTCATGGGAATAGTCTTTAACTCAGGAGCTAATAACTACTGTCTTTGATTCTGCAACAAGTTCTACAACAAGAAAGGCAGCTCTGGTTCACTTCACCAAATAATTAACTCAGTTACATCTGAACTGAATGGAGGGCAGAGGATTAACAAGAACAGGCATTATAAATTTTCTACATGAACCATGAAAATATTACATCTCAGCCTGCAGTTTCTTGGAGAAGCAAATCCAATGCAAATTGGGAGAAAATATGAGCAACTAACGAGTCTTTCTCTGCCTTTAGGAACTAGCCCCACAATTTGATATGAAAGGAGTGTGACATTGAGAAGAGTTGAAGGAGTAGCAAGGATCCCTGAGCCCTCCAAGGATGGATGTTAGCTGCCCAAGCCTTTAAATCAACACTCTGTGAGGATGTAACTGTGGCCAGAAAGACGCAAGAGCTGGGTGGAGGGCCACAGTCATATAAAAACCCCCTCCCTGCCACTAACCCTAGGTAAGGAGCCACTACATAGGGTTAGTGCTTATTGGGTGGGCATAGCATGGTTGCCATGGATCACCATCTCCTAATATTTACATATTTTGCATCCCTTCGCCTTGATGGGGGCGGGTCCTGTGGGTTGCTAGTACTCAGCGGACTATGGCAAAGGTGGTCACTCCCATGGTTGCATTATATCCTAAGACTCCATCTTGCAGGCTTGAAGAAGCTACCACATTGTGACAGGGCCATATGACAAGTGTTAGGTATCTCCTGACCAAGAGCTACAAGAAAACAAGGATCTCGATCCTTACAAGGAAATAAATTCTGCCAACAACCTGAGGGAGTCTGGAAGTGGGTTTTTCCTCAGTTGAGCCTCTAATGAGACCACAGCCCCAGGTGACACCAACACTGCAGCCTGATGAGACCCTAAAGAGAGAAACTACATAAGCTACAGAAACAGAGATAATAAATGCATGCTGTTTTGAGCCTCTAAATTGGTTAGAATTACAGAGCACAAAAAACTAATGCGGTTCCTGTGAAGACAGACATGGCAGGTTCTTGCTTAGAACAGGCCCCTCACTGATGGCAGGATTAGGCTGAGACCTACAAGGTCCAGTCAGACACTTCTGAGAGTAGCCTCTGTCTGGTGGCGTGTACTTCATGTCACTGAGGGTAAGAATCACCCTGGGACAAAGAAGTGGACATCTTCCAGGAGGGATCAGGGGTCAGGACATGGGCATCCAAGGGCCACAGCACAAGGGAAAAGGTACTGTGCAGTCAATCAAGTTTCCAAGTATTAACCTGTGACTTTCAGCTGAGCAGACATGTTCCATCCTCTTGTGTGGGAGGGGAAAGGCCAGTCCTATTTCCCAAAAGGTCATGTCAGTATATCATCCTGGAAAAGGATGTGGGAAATCACCAAACTTCCCCTGGACTGAAGCCCGTACATACGCTTTCCACTTTTGTAAGGGACAGAGAGGTCCTGGTTTAAATAATTAAAAAAAAAGGAGGGATGCAGAATGCATTTCTGAAGATGCAGGCTTAACTTCCAGCCAACCTTATCTGTAAATTAACACCAAACACTCTCCACTTAAACATAGGCACTCTGACAAGAACATATTTAAAAATGAAATATGCTTCTCTGACATTCTCCATCCCCAACTCAATAAACGCCACCGGACTGCGTTAGTGGGGAGACTACAGATTCCAGAGCTAACTAGAAGTGGGTCCTTTGTGAGCCGAAAGCCTTTGGACAGTTTACTGGAAATTTCTAGTGCTCCGTTTCTTCACTGTTAAGTGGGAATACTGTGAGCAGATATCTCTTAGAGAACCCACAAGAGCTAGATAATGGAGACCCTAAAGGAGAGCAAAGATAGAAGCTTTTACTCAAAACAACAGGGAAGTCCTTGAGGGGTGTGGAACAATGACATGATCAGCTTTATTTTTAAACTACACCTCTGGCTGCAGGGGGCAGCTGAGGAATTCAGTTAGTGTTCAGATCACAGATAATAGTAGCTCCATGTGGAGTGGTAGCAGGGCCAAGAAGAACTGGATTCTTCACAATTTCCATATGGACAGGTGGTAGTGTGAAAGAAAGAACGGAATCCTTCTTTCCCAAGGATCCTTCTGCTAGCAACTGGGAGAACAGATGAAGTTGCCTGATTATGATTATGATGGGGAAGGCCTGGTGGCACAGGCCAGGGGTAGGGGTGGGGGGTAGCTGAGTTTCAGACATGCTTCATTTGACACATCCAGCAGACATCCAAGTGGAGATATCCCAGTAGACAGCTGAAAATATATTCAAGTCTGGACTTCACAAGAGGCAGTTAGATATAGATATGTAAATTGGGTGGTCCTCAGCTTCCAGATGGTGTTGAAAGCATAAGACTATGTATATATGAGATCTTTGTTACTAAGAAGAGAGAAGAGTCAAGGACTGAGTTCCAAGGCCATCTACCATGAAAAGGTTAAGGAGGAAAGAGGAGGAAACAGCAAAGAAGTCAGGGAAAAAGGAAAAAAAAAACAGGAAGACATAATATTCTTAAAGTCAATTCAAGGAAGTGATCACAGAGAAGGGTATGATCCACCCTGTCAATTGCTTCAATTAACAAACTTACAATCTTCTCTCAATTACTTATTCTCTTGAAGTCCCAAGAGAGCTATGCACTCTATTAAAATAGGTATGGGGCTGGGGATTCAGCTCAGTGGTAAGACGCTTGCCTACCAAGCACAAGGACCTGAGTTCAATCCCCAGCACTCCCCAACACACTAAAATATGTGTGAAGCTATGAAGAAATCTGTTTACCTTTAATATATGGGTATTTTGTTAAGTTGGCAGACTGTCAAATTAATACCTTTAATCTATGATTATCCTGTTAAACTGGCAGATTGTCAAATTAATATGTCAGTTTGGATCAGAATAGCTTAGGTCTTTGAAAAAAATGATTGCGGTGCTATCACATCATTTCTCAGAAACTGCCTTGGGAAATTAATTAAAAAAGAGCTCTGACCATCTTGTATCATGGGGTCCCCATTTGCACAAAGCACTAGAGGGTCGAGGGGCTCTATTCTCAGCTGTTCCAAAGGGATTTTCTCAAAGGAAGGAAGAATAAGAGGATATTACTGAACAGAGATGCAGTGTCTTGAACATCAAGAATGAAGAAGATGAATTCAAATTCTCAAGAGCATAGTAGCGTGGTGTCTACAAGGCATACACGTGTAGTGCTTGTGATTGCTGGAGACAACAAAGCAGAGTGAAGACAGGGCCTGGTTATGTTTTTAAAAAACCATAACAATAGTAAAACTAAATGCAGCATGGTACCCCAGGCCAGATCCTGGAACTAAAAATGGACATTAAAAACCGGTGGAATTCAAATAAAACCCGCAGTTTAATTAATAATAACATACCAATGCCGATTTGTTAGTTTGATAAATGTACTATGGTAATGCAGGCTATTGATAGATGGTAGGAAACTTGGTGACAGGTATATGAGAATTCTCTGTAATATCTTTGTAAGTTTTCTGTTAAAACTAAAATTATTCCTAGGCTGGGTGCCTGCCATTCCCCTAGAGATTTTTCTTGGGAAATAACCAGGAAAGTTCCCAGAAAAGAGAGAACAGAAAGTAATGTAATGTAACATAGGCTCCTACACCTTCAGAGAAAACAAACCTTCAAGTAAAAGGTCCAGAGATGAAAGAAACATAAGGATCGGGTTTTGCTTCTTTCAAACAGAAAAACGCAAAAGTACTTCCAATTTCCTGCTTTCGTTTCTTTTTTATTTTTTTACTATGGTAAAATATACATCATATAGCAGTTACCATTTTAATAATGTTTGTGCATAATTCAGGGTCATTAAATACAATCACCATGTCATGCAACCCAATCATCCCAGATAATCTTTATTTCTTGGAAAACTTTTAGCTAGAATTGAGCCAAAACTGAATGTCAACAAGTAAAATAATAAAATGAAATGAATGCTTATCAAATTAACACCTAAAAGTTGTTTTAGATACTGAGCATTTGTACACAGACCTTTCCTAACTGCAAGGCAGGAAAACCAAGAGCTCTTGTGCTCACATGCTGATTGTCTTAGTTACTTCATTGCTGAGACAAAATACCTGACACTCAAAATTAAAGGAGGAAAGGTTTATTTACCTTACAACTTATAGAGGTTTCAGTTCATAGTTGGCTGGCTCCAAGGTGAGGTGGCATGGTAGAGGGGCATCACAGAGAAGAAACAGTTCATGGCAGGCAGAATGTAGCAAAAGCAGCAAGCAGCAAGTGACCCTCTTTCTGTCTCTTATATCTCATCCCGGCTATCCACCATTAGGGCAGGTAGCACCCACACCCAGGGAGGGGCAGCCTTAATCCTAGCATTGCACCATGAATCAATCCTAGCATGAAATCCTTGATCTCTGGATCATACATCCTAGGATCTGGCCACCTCTGAAAAGGCCCACCTATGAGCACAAGAGACTTTAGGGGGACATCTAGATACAAGCCACAATACTAATGTACCTCAGTGGTCAACACCACTGGCCACAGGAGGCACACTGTTTAAGAACATAATGAAAGATCAACTCTTCTGTGTCACACTGACCTCATCATGCATACACCAACTGAATGAAAACTCCACAAACTCAGAAATGAACCTGGAGATTCGAACTCATCACAAATGCCGTATCTGCTAAGATTTGCATGGTCATTCTGCAGGCAGCCAGGTCACAGTCAAACAAGGACTGCAAACTCAAAGGCCTACAGGTAATGATTGAAAGATCAAGCTTTATTTTTTGTTCTTCAAATTTTTTATTAGTACATGTATGTAATTCACACACTTATCGTGGGGAGTTTGTACAAGTATATACCTCATCTTAATCATTTCTAAAGAAGCAACAAGATGTCACGTACAGGTGCAAATCCCCTATGATGAATGTTACCACTATTTGGTTAGAGTGCTTGCCCTGCAAGCACAAGGCCCTGAGTTTGATCCCCGGCACCAATAAATAAATAAGTAAATAAATAAAATTTTAAAAAATCATTTCTATTTCCCCTTTCCCTCCACTGGTTCTTCTCTCCTTGCATCCCTAGATCTTTGTCCCATTTCCAAAAGGTTTATCTCCCTGTTTCTTGCCAACTATTTTTTTATGCTCTTTAGTTTTTGCTATACTTTGGGATTCATATAATAGAAACAATGCATCTGCATCTTATTTATTGCACTTAGCATTATAGTGTCCAGGTGCATCCATTTTCCTACAAATGACTCAATTTATCTATGCACAATGGAGTATCACTCTGCCATAAAAAGGATAAACTTGAGACATTTATAAGTAAATGGATGCACCTTGAGAATATACTTTTAAGTGATATTAATCAGATACACATGAGTACATATTGAATTCTCTCTTTTTTTTTAAAGTTTGTTTTGCTTCAAAAAAGGTTTTTTTTTAAAAGTTTGTTTCGCTTCAAAAAAGGTTTTTGTTTTTTTTTTTTAAAGTTTGTTTCGAATTGTCTCTCTGATATGAGAAACCGTAAGTGTAAATAAGGACAAAAAGGTATAACAGATACTATGTAAAAGAAAAATAATATTCAATAGGGAGGAGAATTAGAAAGGGAGGAGGGGGAAAAGGAGGAAAAGAAAAAGAAAAGAAAGGGAAAAAGGGAAAAAATGGAAAAATGTAAATCAGGCTCTTTTTAAAAACCAAGATACAGAACCTAGACACTCTGTTCTTATATAAATACACAGGAACGTCCACCAAGAAACATGCTTTCCTACTTTTCTTCAGAGTCCTACCAGACTCCTTTTCACATTTCCATTTCCTAGAGTAATGTAGTCCATAATAAAAATCACAGTGCAAAACTGATAATATGTGGCATTACAGGAGTGCTATGGTTTGAATATGGTTTCATTGTGTCCCCCAAGGGTTTATGTGTTAGAAGCATGGTCTCCAGCCTGGTGATATGAGAGGTGATGCAGTCTTCAAGAGGTGGGCTGGTGAGAAGTTAATTTGTCCATTGGGGTGCTTCCCTCGGATGGAATTAATGTAGTTCTTGTGGGATCCAGGTTAGTTCTCACGAGAAGGTTGTTATAAAAGAGCCAGACCAGCCCCTCCCTGCTCTCTTGCTTCATTTCTCACTGTCTGACTCCCAGACACACATCCTGCAGGATGACATTGGCCATAATGTGATGCTGGGGGTGGGGGGCTCACCAGAGCTGGTTACATGCAGTTTAGACTTTCAGTCTCCAAAACTGTGAGTTAAATAAAAGTCTTTTCTTTATAAAGAGACTTTGTTACATCAACAAACAACAGATTAATACAAGAGAACAATACAATTAGTGCAAACTACAATAAACTGAGTTTATACCCCAGATAATACTACAAATTCCAGGACAGGATTTCCAAATCTTCCAAAAAAAATTTTAAAGATAACATTAAAATACATTTTTACGTACGCTGCAATTGCCAAATTTTGGCTCCAAACATTTTTTAATGCTATGTATGTCTCTGGGATTGAATTTGACCTTTGCCACCAGTCTGCGGCCTCCAGGTTACAAACACAAAGCTCAAGTTTGAGCCACAGAAGGCTGAATGCCAGGGCACAGATAAGAACAGACAGATTATCTAAATGTGTCATATTCAAAATAACTAACCCATAACACAACGCAGATATTTCACTGTAATGACACAGCAAATCCCTGCCCCAGAAAGAAGGGCCAGTGCATTTACACTGCCTCTGTTCTCACAGTGCCTGTAACATAACCCTTTTTAAGTCATTAAAAATATACATTAACAAGTGTTGTTCACACTTAAGAGTGCATTAAATATTCAAAATTATTGCAAGCAAAAGGGTTAAGCATCAAATTATTCTGATGAAGTAGCAACTAGTGAGCTAAATACTCATTTTGGTCTCATGGGGAGATCTGATCTGAAGCTACTAAAAAACAAATGCTTGTCAAAAAACTATTATAAACTATTCTTTTAAATAATAAGCACATGACTAAAAACCATTATATACATTACTTTAAATAAACATGTAATAGATCTCACTTCAACACATAAATTCCTTAGATCATTTCAAAGATTGAGTTTAAACGATATCTTTTTCTAGGACACTAGGCACATAATTTAAATTTCAGTTATAAAAAGAAAGGATATGTAGTGCATCAACAAGGCTATTTTAGCTTCATTTAGAAATAATCATAAGAACTGATGGCAAACACAAACTTAAGATTACTAGGCACGTCTCCAAACAGAAAAAAGGATTACTAAATGTCAGTTGTCAGAAATTTATCTCTGGGAAACAGGAAGAAATTTTAAGACTGCTTTTTTCCTTCCAAAATACCAAGTTCAAGCAGAATGATCAAAATGATTTTTTTTTAAAGGAATAGTAGGGAGATGAGCTACAGATCTGAAGATCTGTCAAGAAAAAAGCTATCTATACTTTTATTGTGTATAACTAATGATAATAAAAACAGTCTATTTTTTCATTCATCTATCCTTTGGCTGCCTGACAACCAACCACATAAAAGGAATTGAAAGGAGTGAGTTAGATCCTGCCCTCAAGAAAGATATGTATTGTCTATTAAGGAAGATAAACCATGTAAGAAACAGAAGTTCTGTGGGAGTTCACTTATTTCCAGTGTCAGGGATTAGGGGAATTTTTTTTTTTTTTTAAGCAACGAGCATGTGGGTTGACTCTTTTAGGATGTGCAGAAGTTAGTCATGGGGCCATCAATAAAATGATATTCTAAGTACTGAGAAATTAGTAAAGATCTGGGTGTAGAAAAAAGCAGGAGTTCTATGATAGAAGTATTAAACAGATAAGTTTAGCAAAAGGTACATGAAGGTAGGGGTGCTTGTTACTCAGCTGGACCAGTAATCATGACCTAACAAATACATGACTTCACTACTGGAATGAACCTGTGATGAAGGGTGATGGCTAGAGCAGAGGAGTGGCAAACAAGATTACAAAGAAAGGTTGGGACTCACCTTAACTCTAATGTGAAGATGAGTTATGAGTGGTGCTAGATAGGAGATGCAAAGGTACGGATATTAGCAAGACTAAGCAGGTGGCATTGTGTATTATGTAGGAAGAGGGAAGAATATTTTAGGAGAGCAGAAGAAAGAGCTGAGCTAAGATTTTTGTCAAGGGAGTGGATAGGTGGGAGACAGATTTCAGGTATCTTGTTCCTGCAGTTGGTGGTGGATATGGAGCAGGGACTAAAATGTAGCTTCCCAAGATGTTTTCAGAACATTGGGAAAACATTTCCCATAATTTGTGTTATCCCTCTTTCCAAAGTGAACCAAGTCTACAAAATTAAAGTGAGACCTTTGGAGTTAAAGGTTTCCCCTAACAAGTTTAAGAAATACTTGACAAAAACAGTGAGTAAACAAATCATAGAGTATCATTAAACAAAGCACCCAGCTATGGAGTCCACCAGGGAGTTCTGAGGAGGAAGCAGAGAGGAGGAGAACTAAGCACCTCAATGGGTCACTGCCCTTTCTTCTGCTCTTCCCTTCCTCTTTCAGCAATAGACATTTGTCATTTCTGTTGAAAAGGGTATCTATAGAAACCTTCTGGAAATGATGGGAAGAGATGTGTAAATGAGCTGTGCCCTCACCACAGACTCTCAAGGAACTGTGTGCTGCCCGGCGGGCACCTGTTACCAGGGGCATCTAACCATCCAAGACTGCCGTTTATCCTAGAGAAACCTCACCACATCCTGTCTCAAGGCTCACAGTGAGGGCTGGCTTCATGGTAGATAAAAGAAGTTCACTGTTTACTTTAAAAGGCCAAGAGGAAAGAAAACAAATATACTTTACTTCAGTGCTCCCAAAAAAGGAAGAGAGTGGCCACTAGATGGGATTTGGAGGAGGGTCCTGTTCTCTCTTAGATCCTGCAGGCTCCTGTTTTACTTTGAAAAATGTAGATGTAGAAAAAAACTAATGTTAGTAATAATACGTAATTAATATTTTATCACAAACAGAACACTGAATAAAAGCAGGTCTTCCAGACACTTACCGGTTCATAAAAAGTCACACATCTGCAAACAATAACAATACAGTAATAACTGCACATGAATGGTCTTCAGGACTCTCTGTGGGTGTGGCCAATTAAGTGGCAGGAAGTTGCTCCTCCATTTGTATTTAATGCATTAGTTGCAAATTCAAGTTTGCTTACTGTTTCTTTGGGTCTTCCCACCTACACCCTCTGCCTGACTGAGTTAGGTGATGAGAATTTTTAATAGTTTAGATCTAAACCATCTAAAACATCCCCTAAAAGTCTCATATGTTCAGACGTGGGGTTTTGGAAGGTAATTGGATCATGGGGGCACCATACTCATTCACAGATGAATCTGTTGATGATTTCCTAGATGAATGTGCTGTTTGGAGGTGAGACCTGCCAGACCTGGTCACTGCAAGCTTGAACTGGAAGAGTGTTTTCTTGTTCATTCATTCTTTTGTCAGCCCTCCACCTCCCTTTCCTGGTACTAGGGATCGAATTGAATCCAGGGGCACTCTATCACTGATCTTCCCCACACTGTCCCCCTTTTATTTTTGAGACAGTGTCTCATTACTTGGGAGGCTGAGACTGGAGAATCACAAATTCAATTGCCTGGAATGGCCTTGGATTTGTGATTCTCCAGTCTCAGCCTCCCAAGTAATTGAAATTACAGGCATGGGCCACCATGCCCCCATTTGCAAACTTTTGATCATATAACTCCCATCAAAAAAACTCCCAAGTATGACCATGCTAACTAACATCTTACACAGTTGTAAAATACACACTCAAAGCAGAAAATTTTAAAGATGGGAAGCAGATGAAATAAGCAATTTTAAATGATCACAATTATTAACAGCTAATATATTCAAGTCATAATGTCCCCTTGAAATGAGACTCACTGTTAGGAGAATGGAAATAAATCCACATTTGAAAAAGTCTTTTTGATAATTCCATGTTTTAAAATCATACCTGATTTGGTAGGTATTGATGTTCTAATCTCACACTGTGCCTAACAAGCTCTTAGAGAGAGACAGACACATATACACGAGGGGGAGCGGCGGGATTTCATATTTATATTACTGATATTCTCTTCAAACACTTTACAGGATGTTTTGTAAAGCCAAATCAATCTACAGCTGCAAGTGTTTCTCTCAACGCAGGCCTCTGCTGCTCCACACAGAGAGGTGGGCTCTGACATTCACAACAAGCCAGGATACCACCTTCGGCCTGAACATTAAACACGCTAGTGATTCTTCATTTCTCTCCTACATTTTCATTAACAGTATAGAGAGGAGCCTCAGTTCTCTTTCAACACTGGTATGTCTATCCCACTCTGGGAATTACAGACACAGAATTTTCAGAGTGATTACAAAGGTATAAAATAAAACTTACCTCCAACAATAATATTGAACTTTATGTTCTTGAAAATACAAGGTGTAAATTACCCTCAAATTAGTATGTTAATGTAATTATAATTTCAACAGGTTTTATTAAGAACTGGAAAAAATTACTTTAGGCTTTATGTGGGAAAAAATCGATGTATAAAAACTGCCAAGATCCTGAAGAAGAATACTGTAAGTGCTTTCCTATTAGATACACTACAAATTCATTATAATTAAAACAGTATGGAAAAAGGATTAGGGGTATAGCTCAGTGGGAGGGAAATATGCTTAACCAAGCATGGGGCTCTGTATCTCCAGTATAAAAAAAGGAGTGTGGTATTGGCATAAAAATCAAACAGATCAAAGGAACAATCAAAATCGGGAATGGTATAAAGCACATAGGGAAATCCAAACTATAATAAAGATGACATTTCATTCAGTGGTGAAGTTAGGTTAATATAATGAATGCCACTGGCAAAAGTGGCTATATACAAATAAAGTTAGAACCCTACTTCACACTCTTAACACCAACCCAACAGTTCTCAACGAGGGTCAGTTGTGTCCATCAGGAGACATCTGGCAATGTCTGGAGATATTTTTGACTGTCACAACTACAGGGATTGGGGAGTTTACTATTATCATCAAGGGGGTTGATGTCAGTAAAGGTTTCTTAATACCTCACAATGCACAAGCTATTCTCCTCCTTACACACACAATTACTTGGCCCAAATTTTAACAGTTTCAAGTTTGAGAAACTCTGTCCTAGTCCTTAATACCTCTATGCTACTCCTAATGGCAAAAAGCATTTTTAAAAAGAGGAACAGAAGTAGACAGATTCTGATATGAATCCTCATTCTTCCTCTCACAAAACGTGTGGATTTTGACTTGGACAAGCCATCACCCAGAAGGACATCATCTTGACCTCCAAGAATAAAGATAACATGCATCATGAGGCAATGAGCAAGACATCTGGTCAGCCACAGCAACAATGAATGATAGCTATTGTGGTTATTACCAAAACTGAGAAATCACACTAAGAAGTGCCTACAAACATGAATGTTTCTCACAAGGAAGTTTTTTGTTCCCAGTAAGAGCCAGGCTGTTTGACAGAGTAATTGTGGAGATTTAGACTACACTCGAGTTTGAGAATGGACATTTTAAGGTCACAAGTTAGGTCAATGATGGTGAACCGTTTAGAGATTTCAGTGATACAAATGGCCTGCTGTGGTACAGTGCCACAGGTTTAGCAACATTGAGTTAGGTATTTTATAAACTTCCCTACTGTAGGGATTATGTTCACTTCTTTCTCTCTACTTAAGAGTACACACAACAGACATGAATAAACACAACTTGATTTTGAGGGAGCAGAGATAAAATAATGCCCTAGAACCATCAATTGCAGAAACTGACAAGATCTAGACAACATGCTAAATGGAACCAACCTGAGAGCGCCAAAGGGTCTGCGGTGGCAGGCCTACATCCAGACAGTCTGAGGATTGGATAGGCCACCGGTCCTATATCCTAGCCATGCAAACTAAGGGTGCTGCCAAGTTCTGAAAACCCGGGAAATTCTCTGAGCATGGTCCTATAAGCTCCAGGGCCCATGAGCTGAAAGATGGTATATTTCTGCATTATGAGCCTCAAGATGGAACTTAAAGTCTATAATCAGGACACACTTCCTCCTACTCACTCACACACCAGTACAGAGCAGTCGTTAATAACTTCTTCAGCCTCATTTTCCTAGGCTATAAAGAGGGAAGAAGGGGATAAAGGAAGATGATGGTATCTTTCAGCTACGAAACAGAGTAAAACCTCTGCTGAACACATAATAATGTTTTCAACAAATATTAACAAAAACAACCATCATGAGGACACAGTGAGAATTAATTATAGTACTTAACACACACCAGAATGAAGCAAAGTGCTCTTAGGCCCTCAGAAACAGGTGCGGTATGAATACAAGTTACTAATTTGGTTTTTAAAGTCTTTGTAGCCATTTTAAGTTCCACCTCATGGCTGATGAATAGAAAGCAAATGAAATGATGTACCACACTAAATCATATTTATAGCATTTGCCTCTTTGTAAAATGGTTCCATCTTTCAACCATTTAAAATATTATTGAAAACAGTTGGGTAGATTATACAGAAAATCATTATATCAAAATCTCAATAACATTTAAATCACTAATAATGTCTTTAAATGCATCTGAAAGTTATTTCTCACCTGCTTCTGCATTCATATAGATAAAAGTAAAATTTAATTAGTACTAGTTGTTTCCAGGACCCAACATTGGTAATATCCATTATATCTCTCTCTTTCAGCTTGAAAAACACACGCGGTATAAGTTACCTTTGATTGACAAAGAGGAAAAAAAAATATTTTGCCAGAAAGATTTAAAGTAAGACGATCTAAGTTTCTAAATTTAATATTGAATAGACACATAAATCCCCTAATCTAATACTTTAATAAAATTATTTGCAACCAAATTACCTACACTGTGCAGATGGCCCTCAGAATCACATCTCAGTGTCCCTGTAGCTCACCTGCAGTACCACAGAATAAATCTTCCTAGAGTCCATTCTGATTTAAGAGTATTATGTATGAGAAGGTATTTGTTTTTATTTAAGGGCACCGTGGTATTCACATAAGTTTTAAGATCACAGGACATTTGAAAGAAATTTAGTGCTTGTGCTTCTGTGTTTAGGTTATGTGCTCACTCTTCCCTGCCATTCCAAAATACTTCTGGGGAAAGCTTGGAAATCACTAGTATGCTAATTCTCTCTCTCAGGGGAGACAAAAAATAAAAATAAATAATAAAATGTTGAGAAAGACACAGGCAATCAAGGACAGCTATAAAACTGGGGGGAAATGAGCTCTCACACAAACCAAGCACGTCTCTCTTGTTCTCTCCTCTGGGATAAAGGCCGACACTTTGGAGGAAGAGAATAAGAGTCACTAGGCAAGCCATTTAGGGGTGTGGATTGGAAAAAACTCTCTTTCCTCGAGAGAATGTGGCTCTACACCGGCATATTAGATTGGAAAGTGCAAACACAATAATTAACAGTGAATCCTGAAACTTCAACACACCAGAAAAGGGTGTCACTCCAGAGCAAGATGGGAAAATAGGAGGAATAAATTAAAGTAGTCTTGGTGATGCCGGACAGCTCCGTGGGGGCAAGGTAGTAGCTTGGAGAGCTAATCAAGCTCTCTACACCCCTCAGGAGACTAAAAAAAAAAAAAAAAACCAAAATAAAACACAACAATAACAACAAGAAAAAACTACGAAGGTCGATACATGTGAGAAACAATCAGCAGCTCCAGGGAAAGAGCCCTATTCCTGAATTCAAAATAACGACCTCCACACTAAACAAATGCCTGCTTAGTCCTTGTTTTGATTGAAGAACAGAGCTTCGAATCTACCTGCCTCCCTTTCTGCTCTCTGAGGTTTCCCCACCACTGTAACGCGTCAATCACTGCTAAGCCAGCCCTTACCCTCCTTCCCCACTTGTGATTCCAACAGCCAGCGTGCCCCAGGGCAGATTCCCAGCCTCACACGTGAGCATTTTCTAGGGCACACCCCAGCAGGCACTTCCGCCCCCTGTGTATTTCACTTAATTATGAAACCTCTTTCTAGAAGACCTATAATTCTCCCAAGTCAAAGTAATTGGTAAGAATTAGACATAAAGAGACACTAGTCCACTTAAAAAGGATACATTCTGACTGTAATTTCTTAAAGAATTTTCTTTTTAGTTCCAATATAATTTTGTACTTTCCCAATTTTGCCCTTTTCAAATGCCAAAGAAAATGTTCATGTTATCTCATGGGCTATAAAAAACGGCAGTGTAATGCATTTATACTTCACTTAAGGTCCACAAAGATCTTCCTTCCCTTGAAGGCCATCCTTTAGAAGTTTTTTTTAAAGAAAAGGGAAGAGCAAAAAACAACATACCATATACTCTTGTGGCCAATCACTATCATTCAGGCAATGAAAGATGGTGTGTGTGTGTGTGTGTGTGTGTGTGTGTGTGTGTGTGTGCGCATGCACGCACATGTTCCATTATGTGGGGTCCACGCTGCACAGGTGCATTATCAAGATATGATTTTGGTACTGGCAAACAAGTAAACCACAGGCAGATCCACCTTCAAATGAATTTTATGATTCCTCAGTAAATAACTGTAGCAAAATTCCAGGATATGGCTTTGACTCTACTATTCAGGAAGACTGTACTGAGTTACACCTACTAGCATGCAAAGTAATGTGAATCCAGAGATGAAAGATGACTTGCTAAGGAAGGAGGTGGGCTGACATATTTAAAACAATCACAGAAGGATCTGAGAAGTCAAATGATTGCTGTGTGTCAAAGGGAGAAAAGAACACTCAAAGAGAACATGATTACCACCACCAAAGTGGGCAGCACACCAAAATTTGAAAGGCTGCAAGATGACAGCCTATGGCCCAGGTTAGGGAGGCACAATGTTATTTTTAAAAAGTAAGGTGATAATTTAAAAGGAGACATTTTGATATAAAATTCCATATTTCTGGCTCATCTTGAAAAAAATACAAGATTAGGTAACACCCAGCAACACTAGGGCAGAGCAAAGGCACCGGGTCTCCAAATCCCAGAGTCCCCACTACACCAGCCAGGCCCTGGAGGCATGTGAGTTTGCAAGTCCTGTCTCGGGAAGGCAGTCTTCAGGGATTTAGACTCATCTCCAACAGGAGAAGCAAGGGGCTGAGCACTCTCTTGAGACATGCTTTCCTGGAAATAAAACAGCAAAAAGCCCAAAGAATTGTCTCTTTCTGCATGACTTGACACTGGGCGGCCAGAGCCAATTCATTCAGCAATCTGTACTGCTTGTAAGTACTCAAGAGTACAGCTTGCTGATAATGGTCAAGAGGAAAGATTTCTCAGACTCCACACATATGGTCGATTTGGAACCAAATAGCTCATTATGGCTCTCAGCAGCCACTGCATCTTTTCAAAGAATGACTGGAAGAATCATGTAGAATGAAGACAAGCAGCCTTGGCTGTATCAGCAGATAGAGACGTGGGCTCATCCCTCGTGGCCCATCCCTCACGGGCTCACTGTGGCTTCGGGACAGCCTCCCTCAGCCTCCTTCCAGCCCCAGCCCCCTTTGCCTCTCACACCTCTTCTCCCACTGCCTCTCCAGGACCTGGTACTCTGGTTCCTCCATGGGCCGTATTGTGCTTTTCTAGAGAGCAGGCTCTCTCCCTGCTTGGGCACCTCTTCCCACTATTCTCTCCTCGATCAAATGTATGCATCATTCAAGACTCAAAGCAACCAGAGCCACAAGGTCACTTTTTTTTTGAAGCATTCCCATTAACAAAGCCCTGCTACAGATGCAAACCAGGACCTATGGGGTAGTTGGGCAATGTTGTAAGTTGTACACATAGCTTACAGCTCCCCAGTGGACAAGTTTCTCGAGATCTAAAGGCTCTGAGGGTCATCTCTGCGCAGTAAAATTACATAATACACACATTTATCTGAGAAGCAAACTAAAAAGTAGGAACATTTCCATGTAAAATAGTGCCCATTATTCTACTGAACAGGCAGATGGGGTCCAGGATGGACTCTAGAAGAGAGACGCAGATACAGTTCCCATTTCTTGAGCCTCAGTTCCCACGGATTCCTTTCTAGGAGCGAGCATCTCACCCTGAATGGGATTCCAATAAATACCCACTAACAAACCAGCTTAGTTCTACAAGGAGTTCACTGTTGGAAATAGCAATGTGATCAAGTCTTAAAGGAAAACATGCGTTGGTCAAGTGTAGAGATGCTACAGAATTACAGTTCATGGACACTGCAAAACATTTTCCAGGGCAATTCTGATTATATGCATTACTCCCCACCCTCTCTGCATTACCCACAGATCCTCTGTGCATCCCACTCCCTAAGCCGAAAGGTACCTGATAGAGTTCCCAAATGTCCTGGTCCCTGCACCAGGGAAGGCACTGTTCCAGGAGACAGGGATGCAAACAGCTTCAATTCGTCAGCGATAGAGAACACATCAGTGATACCGAACTAGCTCTAAACTAGCTCTGTATGTGAATGACAATTCAATAGCTGAAAGGTGGAGCATTTTGTATTTCCATCAACCCAGAACTAAACCCACACTTGTAAAATATCAGCAGTGACATTTTAATAAATGACTTTTCTCAGCCATGAAGTTTTGAGATCTTTGGGAACTCATGCTAAGGAAAACTGTCCCCCCCAAATGAAGGAAAACATGACTATATACATTCATTCATTTATTTACTTATTTTTGGTGCTGGAGATTGAACTCAGGGCCTTGTGCTTGCTAGGCAAGCACTTTAACTGCTGAGCTAAATCCCTAGCCCTGATAATTACATTTATAATTCAGAGTGAATGCAACTATATTTGTATTGTTTATTAAAAATCACTAACTGAGCCAAAGAAAGATTCTAGGAAAGGAAGTACAAACTATTCTAAATATTTGATAGCCAGCTCTTCATGAGTCCGTTTTCAAAGTAACTGACTTTGATTAAGTTTAATACACTAAAATGGAGAACAATTTATAGTTAGATGTGTTGTTTGGCCTGCCTTCTTAAAATGAAATGGCAATTATCAGAATTTTCAAAAGATCTGATAATTTTTCAAGAATTTAAGTGAAAATTGTCAAAATGATAGAGAGTTTAAAGGACCATTACTGCACAGCATGCTGCCTTTGGACTGATACACTAATAATTGATGTGGTGTGATCAAAAAAATAGTGAATATTTAAATTTTAAAACTTTATTACAGTAAAGACATACTGCTATTAATCCCCCTTAAAATCTCCCCCCCCAAGCATACTTATCACTCATTGCCACCTTCTAAAAGCAATTCTAGAAGTCCTCTTTCATGGCTGCCTCAGTATCTCGAATCTACTTAAAACAATTAAATTTTTTGTGGTAATTTTGACTTTAAGAAAGGCCCAAAGTCACATGGTGAATTAAGGTGGATGAGGGCACACTGTAATGTTTTTAAAAGCCTGACTTTCTGTTGAATGGCACTAGACAGAAGCAGTAGGCACTGTATTTTTGATCACACCTCTTAAAGACATGAAAGAAGACTTCCAGAACCACTTCAGAAAGTGGCAAGAACACAGGTGTGTTCAAAGATGGGGAAGATTAACATCAACGTGTCCTTTACAGTAACACATTTTTAAAATTAAATAATCACTATGTTTCCATCACCCCTCATAGTTAGACTGTCAACAATGCTCTCAAATTACTCAAACGCCACTAGAAAATATTTCATTATGACTTAACTCTTCCTACCTCATGCTCATTACTAGGAGGTTTGCCCAAAAGAAATACTATAAGGCTCAAGTTAGGAGCTCTGCCCCTCTTAAACTTGTCCTTAGTTTCTTTTCAAATGGGAGGTGACATCCCCGTCCTCCCAAATCCATGGCATGAATACATGACATGAATGGCACAGAGTGTTCAACGAAACAGAAGGGCCCCATACCAACCAGCACTCTCCACCTTCCCACAAAGCAGAGCTCCTAGCACAGCACGCCTTATTTTATAGCATTCTACTTTATTAAGCTTTGCAGACAGATAGTGTATTTTTTACAAATCAGAAATTTGTGGCAACCCCATGTTGAGCAGTACCATTTTTCCAACAGTTCAGATAATCATTAGTCTCTTGTAGCAATATAATATTTTTAGTTAAGGTATGTACATCTTTAAAAACAAAATGCTACTGCTCGTTTAGTAGACTACAGAAGAGTGTAACCAAAAAATTTTGACTCATTTTATTTTGATATTTACTTAATAGCAGTGGCCTGCAACGAAACCCACAGTATCTCCAAGGTACAGCTGTACAAGTTCAACAGGTGTTTGCGAATGAATGAACGAACAAATGAACACAAGATAGAACAGTTGTTCTGTTCTTTCTCCTGGTGTTGCTGCACACCCCAAAGCCCAGTTATTTGCTAAAAACTTTGAGTTCCTTTTTCAGACACATTAGGTTGCTACCCACGTTTCACGTAGCCATTCCAAAGTGGTTTTGCTTATGAACCTCATTTTGACAGAGAGGAAAGTAAACAGTTTAGCTAGGTATCTTTCCATTTACTCTACTTGGAAAATACTAACAAGGCATTTACTCCCTTTTTGATAGCTAAATAATTTTAATAGCATTTCTAACCGTGAGAACTTCGGCAATCTTTGTGAAGAATACCACTTGAACCATGCATATTACGAATCAAACACATAGGTTTCCTTTGCATTATTTTTCCTACTAAAACTCCCTATTGATACAGAAAAAGCTCTGTAGAGGATTTTTGCATGTTGATTTTTAGTATTGTAAGGGTCTTTTTCTCATGATCTAGCAACATGGTTATGGCATTAGCTAAGAAAACAGACGCTGCACTTCAAAATTATGTGTTGTAACAACCCTGCTTCCAACCATTACCCTACCCCCCCCATCCAATACTGTTGAGATGGCAGTGGGGAAGGCTCTTCTGGCTATTTTTGCTTTGTTTTACCTAGTAAGTTACCAGGCTTTTTTAAGATTTCCTTTAAAAATAAAAGGCATACCTATAATCTCAGCACTCTGGGAGGATGAGGCAGAAGGACAGCAATTTCAAGCCTAGCTTGGGCAACTCAGTGACTTAGCAAACTGCTGTCTCAAAAATTAAAAAGGTCTGGGGATGTAGCTCCAAGTGAGGGCCCTGGGTTCAATCACCAGTAGTTGAGGCAAAAAAAAAAAAAAAAAAAAAAAAAAA
>PVJO010000615.1:0-36426 GCA_004026905.1 Hystrix cristata | reverse complement strand
ACCTCATCCTTCTTAAGAGCGTCACCCATTTTTATCTTCTGGAAATCAGCTCATTTGTTTATGACTTGTCTTCAGTATATTTAAAGAACCCTGACTTAGCCCCCTGATCCCAGCTCCACTGCTGGCTTGCGATGGACTGACTATTCCCCGAAGCTGGGGTTCTTGTTCCTGAAGAGGTGACTCCTCATCCACTCATCTCACCGCATAAGAACTATGTGGCACCAAACCCATCATTGTACCAACTAGAAAATGGAAAGCCCGAAAAATTCTCTGATGTGCCCCTCATCCCACACCACTTACTAGGAACCTGGAACACAGGCCCTCCAGCCAAGAGCCCTATATCCTTTCTCACATTTCCCTGTACTAAAAGTGTTTCCTGAGTACACTGTGCAATTCTCAATAGTGTTGCTTAATGCGAGGCATGGAGCTCAACATGAAATAGTCAGGTCCTCTACAACTTGCTACTCAAAAAGCGTGGTCCATGGACCCGCAGTGTTAGCATCTTCTGGGAAAGATGCAGGCCTCACCACAGACTTTCTGAGTCAGATTCTGTTCTTCAACAACATACCCAGAATTCAGAGGCCTATAAAAGTTTGAGAGCTGCTCCACAGCATGGGGGAAACCTACATCTTCACATTGTGAGTCAATGTATTGACGGGCTGACTTCATGCCAAGTCCTGTGCTAACAACACCTCCTTCAGCAGAGTTACACTGAAGGATGTTCTTGCAATCTGAGCCTAGCAGGCATCTTTCCTCTAAACACTAAGGCACAGAATCACTGGAGCCCAGTGAATGCCTTATGTAATCTATACAGCAAGTCTATTTTCTTCTCTTTCCTGTTTGAAACTGTTTTATTGTCCCCCTGTTAAGCTGGAAAATAGGAGAAAGGTTGAGTAATGTATTACCTCACTTGACCTCAAAGATGCTCTCCCTCGCCTGGTTCTTAAAGGAGTGTCTGCACAGAACCAGAGTCGGCACTCCTGGAACCAAGTGAGAGCTCTGCTTGCTGCCACCTGTGTGACCTTGACAAATAACATGTGTTCCTCAGTTTCCTTAATTTTAAAATGGAAATAAAAACAGTACCTATTTCGTAGGCTGATGATAAAGATGGAATGATACCAGCAGACGATGAGCACTCAATAAATGTGAGCTGTGATCATCCTTCATGTCAGAGTAACCTAAGCTACTATGGCCCCAGAATAATTTCCTCATATGATTGATCCTGATATTGATGAACAGCCACCTGACAGAAACCAATACACAGAAAAGGCAGGCACCGAGCAAAGTTTCACTCATAGAAAAGAGCGACTTAGGAATTCAGCAATGATGTGCACTACCCTTCACTTCTAATTCTAATGATGACATGGCCATGAAAAAAATAAAGAGAAGAGAAACTGGTCCTTCTCACGGAACCTCATGCCTCACAGCCATCTCTTGGGAGCACATGAGTTAAACACTAACGCGAAGCAACTTTTACAAAGACAGAGAGAGGAACAATCACGCTGAACTCTTTAAAAAAGAGCCTGTGTTGTCCTCCTTCCTTCCATGGGAGCGGGCCAAAGGACACGTTGTTTTCCTTTCCCAGACAGCACTTCAATTTTTATTTTTATGAAAGCAGCAAAAACATACTGTGCTTTCCATTCCATCCTCATCATTCCAAAAACAACTGAAAATTAATATTGCTTCTTTTGAAAGACCAAGCCCACTTCTTTTCATAATTACATCCAATCGAAATAAAAAAGCAAGCATTCTGCAAATCAAAATCAAGACAAAACCAATGACAGTATTTTATTTGGGTGTTTTTTTTTTTTTTCGTTCTCAGGTGACTGAGAAAACTTATGGTGGGTTCAAAATTTTTAAGTATTTCTAGACTTTGGGGGAAGATATTAAGTTTGTATATAGCCTTTCATAAAATCATAGTGTTTTCCAGCTGTGCTTTTCAGATTAATAGTAGTATTATACTTTTACTAGCTGTACTATTCTGGGAGTACACCTCTTCGGAGGTCACATTTTTCTAGCTGACTTTAATCCAATAAATTAAAGGAGTATATATAAAATAGACCTCTCTACTTGCAGGTGGGCATGGCATTTGGTTTTCGTCCCAGCAAGCTGTGAAGATTCTCTCTGGTTGTTTCACTTGTTGCCTTACTTGTTAGAGGCCCGGGGACCGGTGCTCAAATTCATCCCACCTACTTACTTCTCCGCTTCCATTCAATACGCTTTAGGCACTGTCTGATACGCGCGGTCTTTACCTGTCAGTTTTCTTCACCAGGATAGCCCTGAAGATGTGCTCAAGGGGCATCTTCTCCAGTTTGTGAGTGGGCTGCACGAAGGGGTGCAAGGCGGCCAGGGAGAAGCCCTGCTGGTACAGCTCCTGCAGCTGGCCAGGCAAGTCCCGCAGGGAGGCCAGCCTCACCGCCGAAGACCGCGGGAGCTCCGCTGCGAGTGGAGAGAGGAGAGAGGCCATCAGAGACCCACCCGAGCACCTCCGAACCCCACCCAGGTCCCTCCCACCTTGCCCTAGGGGAGGACCCTCTGCGTCACTTCTTGCTAAATACGAGTTTATTCCTGCCTTTCCTGCCTTCAGCGACTACATGAACAGCCTGCCATCTTTCAACTCATCCAAAGGCATCAATAAGCGGATGCCTTACATCTGTGGCCAGTCTTCTCAGAGACCACGGTGGAAAAGTCATTTCCACACCCAAGAAGGGAAGGAGGGAAGAGAAGAAAAAGATTTGTAACAAATATAAAAGTGCCAGGTGGCAAGAACCAGCATAAACAAAGTCAAAGAAACAAACTGGAATGAAATATCTATGACTGCTGCCCTCCTTCACCTGCCTGCCCCCCGCCCCCGACAACATATATGAAGAGGCAGATGTCTAAAAACATAGAAGGCTAATCTTTATTTGAAAAGACACTCAACATTAGAACTTTTTACCTATTGAACTTTTTTTGGGGGGGGTGCTGGGGATCGAACTCAGGGCTTTGTGCTTGCTAAGCAAACACTCTACCATTTGTGCTAAATCCCCAACCCCTGAACTTATTTTTAAATTTGGATTTCCTATTTGTTTTTGAGAAGGGCAGACAAGATTTAAAAGTCAAATGATACAAATGTGTAAGTAGTAAAAAAATAAAGTCTATATCCCAGCTCTATCCCCTGCCTTGCAATTTTTTTCCCTAGAGACAATGATTATTATCTATTTTTGTATGTATGTTGGTAATAGCTGAATTCATACACAAGTAAATAGGCTTGTATATCTCCCTTTCCTTTTACACAAATGGTAATATAACACCACACACCTGGCTTTTTATCAATTAACAATATTCTTTTCTTACAAACCACTCCACAGCGATACACAGAGCTTCTGCTCATTCAATTTTTCCAGTTCCACTGCATGGTATATACTCAGTCACACAAACTTTGGCTTTTTCTACAAGGCTTTAATGAAAAATATCATTCCTACCTGGTTTCGTATGTATGTACATATAACACATTTAAATAATATATCCCTACATGTGGAATTGCTGGGTTACAGATTATAATCTTTCCTCCATAAACTAGTACAGATTTACCCCGTCAGTGATGTTTTCTTTTCTCATACCTGGATAATCTTTTTTTTTTTTTTTTTTTTTTTTTTTTTTTTTTTTTTTTTTTTTTTTTTTTTTTTTTTTTTTTTTTTTTTTTTTTTTGGTGGTGCCGGGGATCGAACTCAGGCCCTTGTACTTGCAAGGCAAGCACTTTAATCACTGAGCTAAATCCCCAGCCCCATACCTGGATAATCTTATTTTTTAAAATATGACACTTGTGAGTTGGCAATTTATATTTCTCTTATTAGGTGTTTGTATTTTTTCTTATTAAACATTTCTTATTTAAATAGTCTTTCCTTTTTTTGCAAACTGTGCATAACCTGATGAGTATTCTATTGGATGACTGGTCCTTTCATCTGTTGCTTTGTAGGAACTCTTTATATATTAGGGAATTCAGTTCTTACTTGTGTTACCAGTTGTATCTTTTCCCAACTTGCTAGTATTTTGGCTTCATATATGGCAGGTTTTGCCAAGAAGAAGTTTTTAAATAAAGTTGAATGTACCCATCCTGTCTTCAATGGCTTCAGAAATGTGTGTCATGACACAAAAACCTGGGACTATGGAACAATTTCCCTGTGAATTCTGGTAATGCATTTCATTTTTTGCATGCACATCTTGAATACGTTTGGAATCTATCTTGTGTAATGCATGCAGATATGAATTCAACATCCCCCAGAGTTTATTTATTTTTTTCTCACTGGTTTGAAATGCAACTTTTACCATGTATTAATGAATGTATTTAAATTTAGACTATAATATATAATTTATGCGTTAACAGCACTGTTTTTAACAATGTTAGTTTCACAACAGGTTTTCGTATCTGGTTAGGTTGTTTCCTGACTCTTTCTATCTTCCTACTCACTTTTTGAATTTTCTCGTCTAATTTGCTTTTCCAAATGGTTTTTACAAATCAGCTCATCAACTTCCCTCATCTCTTCCTTCAAAATACTGAGATTTTTATTAGATCATGTTCAAATTATAGCTTAACTGGGTGAGAATGAGTATTTTTCCCCATGTTGAGCACTCCCATCCGAGAACATGGCATAACTTTGATTTATTCGAGTCTTCCATTGGGTCCCTCAGGAGCATATTAAAGTTTTCTTCACATGGATATTACATATTTATCACATGTATTCCTAGTTGTTTTATATTTTATTTCTGTTAGAATAGATTTTCTTTATTTTATTTCTATAATACCTACATTGGGGAAACAGGCACACTCCTCACAGCTGCTAGGAGCAAACCTTTCTGGAGGGCAGGGTGCCTTCAAACTGCAAAATGTACACACCCTCCATCCAGCAACCCTGCTACTGGTGTTATTCCTACAGCAGGACTCACAAATGCCCTTTGAGATAAAAGGACAAAGCAGCAGCATCACATCCATACACTGGTCATCCATCCTGCTGGCCAGGATAGTCACCAGGCCACCAGGGTTTCCTGCTGGAACAGAGCCGCTCTTGATGCAGAAGGGTAACTTCTCATTGTATGACAGCGTGAAGGTGGGACACCCACGGGGGTACTGGACTGGCTGTCCTGGCAGACATTTTCCTTCCTGGCCCAGGCTCCTCCTCGGGCTGACCTGGGTCAGGCCCCTTTTCTCAGGCTCCTCTCTGCCTTCAGATGCTCTCTCCGAAGCACGGGCTTTGAATAGCATCCATCTACCTCCCGCCCAGACAGCACTGCCAGTCTTGATACGGAATGCATTTCCTGCTGGTTATTCACAGTCACCCCAGATGTGTCACGGCAGACCCGGGATTTGTGTCTCTCTCACTGAGTGTCTCCCAGCAGTCGTTGGCTTTACCTCTTACACGGTACTCAACAAGACAGCCTGGCTTCTTATCAGAATAAATGTTTCAGAAAGTGGTAAAGCAACTAGGGAGATGTGAATACTGGATAGAATTTCAGGAACTGTAGTAACATCTCAGGGGTGATGATGATACCATGATTATGCATAAAAAGAGTCCCAACTTACTAAATGCATATTAAGATGTGCATGGATGTAGGTAAGACCAGATGTCCTAGATCCATTTTTAAATATCTGCTGCTAGGCGAGTGGGAGGGTGAGCCTGGGAGAGGAGACTGGACAGGCATAGACCTGGGTGATGGGATCTGCAGGTTTATGACATTATTCTTCCTTGATGTTTAGAAATGACTGAAACTAGTAACAGAGAAAAACTGCAGAAAATTAACACTAAAATACACAGAGAGAGATAGCCACTGCAGTGCTGTTCTAAGAGCAGAAACCTGGACCCAAAGAGTTCTTCACTGAGGACTAGTGAACACTGCAATATCCCAATGATGAGAACTCTGAACATGAAGAAAGTTAAGGTAAATCTGTTATGTGTTAATACGAAAATGTGTCCAAGATATGTCACCGAGTTTTTTTTAAAGGTGCCTGTTAATGGTATGGTCACTCCTATATTTAAAAGATTTAAAGGATAAATAGGTATGAAAAGAAGTACATTTTTCTAGAGGAAATTACAAAGATATAAACATTGGAAAGAGGGACTAGATTAGAGAGAAAAGAGTAGGAAGGTGGTTTTTATTTTATATTTTCAAAACTATTACCAGCAATAGGGATCATTTCAGAGAGGACTTTATAAGGCATTTTTATGTTCTTTATATGTAAGAAGAATATTATTTGAAAGATTCTTAATGTGTTTTTAAAACAATGTGTTATTTTTAAAAATGAATTTAAAAACAAAATCTAATCAATATGTACATCGAAAATGTACCATTAAAATAAAATTTAAAAAAATAAAATAAAATAAAAACAAAATCTAGGGGACTTAAGAATGCCATGTAGTGTAAGACACACTACCTCTCATTTCCATAGACCATGCAAGAAATTTACAGGAAAAAAAATCCATAGCAATGATTCACTCTAAATCGAGTTCCAGCAGCCTGAAGAAACCTCCATTAATAACAGTGACAAATGTAAGAGTGGCTAGGAAAGCAGAAAAGTATGCACTCTCTCCCTTGAAGGCTAGGTTCTAGATAAGCCACTAAAGAGAAAACAATTCAAAGCCAAGTCTGGTAATAAACGCAGGAGTTTGGGAGGTAGCTCAGTGGCAGAGCACTTGCCTAGTATGTTCAAGGTCCTGGGTTCAATCCCCAGTACCTCAAAAACAGAAAGAAAGAACAGAGAATGCTGAGCTCCTCCACATTCCCCACGCATGAAAAACCTGCTGACATGTCCAACAAACAGCTCATTGTACTCATACAAGAGGGGCCCTTGCCTTGGACCTAAAAGCAGGGTCCTCCAAGTATTCACTACAGTTCAGCAGCAGCACTTGGGAACTCATAAGTGAAGACTCATAGCTACCACCCAGACTCACTGTGCCATTTGTGCCCCCACAAGCCCACCCAGAAGTTTGGATGCCGCGAAGCACTGCTCGGGAGATTGCTGTGGCCTTCCTCCAACCCGCCCTTTGCACAGGCAAGGAAACTGGATCTGGGGAATTCACCCAGCTGCAACTGTGCCCCACTTCATGCAGGCCACACCTGTAACTTCCTTCCCTATCAGCTTGGGGGCCTTCTCTGGGGCCATGCAAGCTTTCTCCCCAGCCCATGTAGCAACCCCCAGACCCAAGGCAGGGCAGAGATTAAAGCAAGTCAAGAGAAACTCTCCACAGGTGCAAAGTTTAGGGAACACCAAAAACTCAGAAACTAAGATAAATATTTTACACAATATGTAAAAAACTAAAAAATGCCAAAAATCCATGATCAACAAAGGATCAAAAATTCTAATAAAGACAGGGTATTACTGACAATTTCTGTTCAACTCATCAAGCACCACTACGGCTCACATGACACAGCTTCCTATCTTGTTTTTTATTTAAAATCCTGCCCCACTTGCTTGACTCTAGTCCTGGCCAGGGCCAAGGTCTCCCTTTGTCATCTTGCAAAAGCCAGGTGGGGCCCCAAGGAGAATAGAGCCAGGTCACCTCTGATGTCAGCCGATCACAAAGCTATTACTGAAAAGGGTTTAACCACGTGTGGCTGAGACACTTACTGTTTCATTGGGAAAACTGACTGTACATAGGCAGATGTGTAAGCCTTTCTATAGGGCAGTTTCACAACACTGATCAAACCTAAAAATACTGTGCAGCTCTAAGATGCTCTCTTCTATGGTAAAACTCTACAGAAAAAGCATCAGTGTATCTGTTTCTGCAGTTCAATCTTTTTTAAATGTGTCAACCTTTACATGGGTTTCAATAATTTAAATATTTGCTTGGTTTTATCCATTACTCTGTAATAAGAAATAAAAGCAGAGAATGTGCCTGGAAGGCAGGATCTTAATATTAACTGTGTTCTTCACCAGTTGTTAACCCTGGGCAGGCAAATGCTGTTGCCACAAATAAAGTACAGATGACGCGGGCCTGCCTACCATCACAGAGTGGCTGTGAGAATCAGATGGCATGACGTGCAAGTGCTCAGCAAAGCCCAAAACAACCACAGTCAGAGCCCCTGGTGTAGTGGGCAGACGCCTGGCAGGGGGACTGGTCAGTTAGGGATGGTGGTGACGGTATGGGACAGGGCCACTAAATCATCCTCCATTCCCACCCATACCTCTTAACCTCCATATTCCCAAATCAGTGCACTAAAAATATTAGTCAATCAGCTGCTTTATAGTAAATTGCTTCCTGAATAAAACATAATAGCTTTTAAATTTTTATCTTAAAATTTAAAGATATATCTCCTGTCAAAACTCGGCAATTTTATGACTTTAATTTTTGGTATGCGTGCTGTCAAAGTAAGTTTAGTTTCATGTTTAAAAAACAAATAAAAATGAATCTCGACAATCTTATCACAATAAAAAAGGCTATTGTAAATATGATTAAAGGCCTTAATTTCGTATTTCTATTTGAACTGTAACCTCAAAGATAACAAAAATTTAAAAAAACCTAGTTCTCATAAAGTGACCAATCCCCCAATGTTATCACTAGAAAAATAAATGATTTACTGTTTGGATGGACATCCTAATTGTAGCCAACTGGTCTGTTTCTCACCCTACGCATTAGGAAAACCTCTCTACTACTTTGTTTTGTAATAGTTGCTTGATTTCATTTACAGATTGTATAACCTTGAATAAGCCATATAACTCCCTTCCCATCTCTTCAGCCCTTTATTTATGAAGACCCTAGATAAGCAATTGCGAAAGGAGCTTCCAACTCTAAAAATGCAGTAATTTTATTTTCACTTGAAGACTAAGGAATCAGTTTCTGTCTAGAAAATGACAATACAATAAATGTTTTCAATGTGGAGAAGAGTTCTCCCAAATCAGAGCCTGAACAGGAATAAGGTACAATTATGTATATGTGCAGTGAGGAGAAAGATGAAGGACAGTTCAGTAGAGGAGCACTTGCCTAACATGCATAGGGCCCTGGGTTCAATACCCAGTAGCACAGAAGAAAAGGGGGTGAGGGGGGTTCTAGGCAGAGGCCGGATAATACCTGCTGTCAGTAGGGGGAGGGGCAGAAGGTGCTGACCTGGGGGCCCACTTCTGGCCTGCCCAGCACGCGAGAGGATTCTACAGCTCTAATCATCATGGGGCACTGTGGGACCTTTCCAGGGCACTTGCAGGGCATGAGAAAGAGATGCCTGAGTGGTGTGGGGGAGGAAAGGGCTGTTCCAGGAACATCACTGTGGGTGATGGGTCCCCTTCACCCTGAAAGAGAGTTACCAGGAAAGGGTGTGAGTTTTTCTGAAGTTTGGCTTCCTGGAATTTGACCAGAGCCCCACTTTGGGACTAACCCACATAAGCCACTATATACTATATTACAAGTTATTTCCAAATATAACTTCATATGCTGAAGATGAGGGCCACTGATAAAGCTGTCTTAGCCACTGCTACTCTCCAGTGAAAGAATGTGAACCTGCTCAGAGTGGGCAGCACTATGAGTGCTGATCACACATTCCTCTCCACTTCTGAATCTATCACATCTCACAATCTGTATCCACAGTGATCAGGCCACAAGTCTCATCCGGTGTGGACACCCACAGTATTCCTAACACCACATGTCTTCATCCCATCCCTGCCTCTGTCTCACTGTAGGGCAAAGACCACCTCTCCACTTGGCTTGTCCCGCCTCCTGGGCAGGGGTAGGGTCTCACCTACCACGAGATACATACACTTCAAATTCACGGTAATCAAAATAGTAGGGTATTGGCACAAAAATTAAATAGATCAGAAGAACAATAATGAATAAGGAACAGATTAAGGTACAAAGAGTTTAGAATCACATGATTATCTTCTGAATCCCTTGGAAATCCAAGTGTTAAGGTGGCATTTCATTCAGTGGCAAAGTTAGGTTAATGTAACAAATACCGTTTGCCAGTGTGGCTATGTAGAAGAAAATAAAGCTAGACCTCTACCTCACACCTTAACTCTAACCTAGTGCTTCTCAACTGGCAGCAAGTTTTGTTCATCAGCAGACATTTGGCAATATCTGTAGACATTTTTTTACTGTTACATCCACAGGAATTGGGGAAGATCTGCTCCTAGACTGTAGTAGGCAGATGTCAAGAACGCTTCTAAACAGTTCACAATACACAGGACTAGAGAAATAGAGGGTCTGGCATAGATTCCAAGGCCTAAACTGGGTCTCCCAGGGTCCAGATAGATATAATAAACAAGAGACACACACCAAGGAAAGAATGAACTAACTCTGAAGCCCTACTTGGCCCAAGTGGGCAGTGTCTTGTCCTAGCCTGGTCACTTTCAATGGCCGTTTGGGCCCAAGGCACCAGAACTTCTAATTCCTTTTAAGAAGCAATTTTCAACTTCATCAGGCCCAAGTGAAGTTCTGGCAGGCTACAGTCTAAATGGGGCTTTTTTTTTTTTTGAGACAGAGTTTCACTATGTAGTTCAGGCTGGCCTTGAACTCACTATGTAGCCCACGCTGGCCTCAAACTCACAGCAATCCTCCTGCCACAGCCTCTCAAGTACTGGGATTACACGCATGTGCCACCACACCCAATGTAAAATGAGGTATTTGATAAACGCGGGAGGATGTAGAACCCACACTGCTTCCTTGCCTTCATCTTGACACGGTCAAGGCATAGCATGGGTATCAGTGATCACATTCTAAAAACTAGGCCCGACTAGTCTTTCCCATGTCACCATGGTGCATATCAAAGGCTTCAACGACACATCTGTAGGTATTTGACACTGTCCTCTATTTCCTAATTCTCGCCTTTTCTGTATTGGTGTTGAGATGAACAAAGAGTTTAGAACCACATAATTATATTTTGAATCCCTTGGAAATCTCTTTTCTGACTCTACCAACAAAAGCTTTTTAAAAATCAAAATATGGAAACTGCTACTGAAAATGTATTTTGGGTGGCATGAAGAATCTAAGGTCTTTTGAATAGATGTGTTGTTTTTCTTTCAGAAATTAACCTAAAATAAATAAATAAACCATTATTTTAAGAGCTGAAATAAAAAGAGAAAGAAGAATGAAAACAGGGAAAAAACATAATATGCAAAACCAAACATTTGTCAACACTCTTGGGATAAAGTAGATTTTGTTTTTGCTATGACTATGTTTTGTTTAGCAAAAACATTCTGCAGCTCCATTTCTCCCTGGAAACTAAGCTCTTCAGACATCTATGCAGGGGCCCAGGCAGTGTCTTTGCTGTTTCAGATTCGATTACTGGGAGAATACCAGCCTCCAACACAAGAAACGAACAACTGCAGGCAGCAACCATACACTTCAATCAACTCCATCAAGCAAGCCACAGCAACAGCTTCTATTATTTTGCCCAGGAATAATTTGTGACTTTAACCTAATTATTCAAAGTCCGACTTTGCTTTTTCTAATTACATCTGCTAATGGATCTGTCAATAGCAAGGAGCAGAACTCGACAAAGACCCACCTCCCCTCCGGTAATTTCCGTCACAGGTGAAGCTATCTGATAATGACACTGTTCAACCAACCCTTTTTTTTTTTTTTTTAAGTTCCTTAAAGACTGCTATTTCTATAACATCAATCTGCCTGGCCTTTGTATTAGATTCAAATTAGCAAAACACTAAAATCAATCATTTTTGAATGTTGAGTTTTTTCATGTATAGGTAAGGAATAGGAATTCAATTTTTAAAACGCTATTTGCAGCCCATGTTTTTTATGTGTTATTTCTAAGTTTGGAAAAAATTAAAATGTTTACTTTAGGGCTTTTAAAATTCAAGTTTCTGTCATCTCATTAAATTATATTCAAGTTTCTAAAACTTAAAAATCAAACGGGGCCCGGTAGCACATGTCTGTAATACTAGCACTCTGGGGTGCTGAGGCAACTTAGCAAGACTCTGTCTCAAAAAAAAAGCTATACAGGTTCAGAAAATCACACCACCATAACACTATTCTTTTTTTTTTTTAATTGAAGGGAAATTCCCAAAACATAAGTTTAATCATCATAAAATGAACAATTTGGTGACATTTAGCACACTTGTAATGCTATACAATCATCAATTCTATCTAAACCTAAAATACTTTCTCACCCCAGAAAGGACTTCCCTATCCACTAAGCAGTTATTTCTCATTCCCTCTCCCCTAACTGCTTACAATTACCAATATGCTTCATAAAACACTATTTGTATTTTAATCTTAACTTATTTTTATTATATATATTTAAGGAGTACAACTTTTTTGGGGGGGTGCTAAGAATCGAGCTCATGGCCTTGCACTTGCTAGGCAAGTGCACACTAGGCAAATGTTCTACCACTTGAGCTAAATTCCCAACCCCTCTACAACCTGTTTTGATGCACATATACTTAGTGTAGTATTTTTTTAAGATTCCACAAATAAGCAAGATCATGTATACTGTATTTCCATGTCTAGTTTCTTTCATTTAGTACAATATCCTCTAGGTATATACATGCTGTTGCAAATGGAGAACTGCTTCTTTAATACTGAATAATATTCCATTTGTGTACAAATAACATGGTTCCCTTATCCATTTATCCACTCCCAGACACTTAGGTTGTGTCCATATCTTGGCTATTGTGAACATGGGGTGTAGATAAGATGCCAAGTTCATTTTCTTTGTATATATACAAAGAAGAAATTGCCGAGTCATACATTCTACTTTTTATTTCTCTAGAAAACTCCATGCTGCTGTCCACAGTAACTGTACCAATCTACGCTGATTCCCACCAGTAGTGTGCAGGGGCTCCCTTTCCAACACACTTCCATCATCACTCAGTGTCTTTTGCCTTTCTGACAGCCATTCTAACAGGCGTGAGAGTATCTCATCCTGGTTGTGATCTGCCTTTCCCTCATGATTAGTGATGTTAATCAGCACACTTTCATATATCTGTGGGCTATGTTTTTATGTCTTCGTTGGGGAAACGTCTGTTCAGATACATACTTTGATCATTATTTTCTTCGACCTATTTGGCTTCTTGCTTTTGAACTGTGCCAGTTCTAAAACATAATTCTTAATACCTTAACTAAATCATGGATAACCACAGAGGGGAAATCCCAGCAAGACTAAAAGCACTTCTTCCAGCTTCTGTAAACCTAGGATTGCACGGGTCAATCAGAGAGTAATTGGGGAAGCAAGAGATGCCTCATCAAATGAGTTCTTAAGAGGCAGCCCAGCAGATCACAGAAGACTGTTAACGTCAGACTGCCATGGCAACAGGGAGGTGGGGAAGTGAGAGGAGGAAGGGTCAAGGAGCTATTGGTTTGCTTGTCTATTCAAAAGGTCATACGTAGCCACTAAATTACACATGCACACACATACACTACACACAACACTGTGCTATAAAAACTTCATTGTGTGTCTAAAGGAGCCTACCTCAGTAATTTCCATGACTGCACCCACCCATTGATCAAAACCAAATGATGACATTATTGCTCATCTCCCCAGTCCATTTTTGTCAAAGAAGAAACACGGAAAGGTTATTTAAGAAAGGTTTTCAAGAAACAACAGGCCCCTGTTGTTTAGATTTAATGGTGAGTACTCAAATATTAAAAACAACCAGCTTGAAATTGAGTGTTTATAAAAATTTCTGACACACTTCAAAATACATTTGATACAGAAGGGAGGACACAAAAGATCACCAAGTCTTCACAAATTGCTAACCGAACCCCTCCACACCAAATCTGAGAAGAGTTTACAAGCCAGAGGGAAGCCAGTTATCACTATTTTATGCTGTTTTTCAAATTAAGTATGACAGCACCATAGCTGACACTCTTGGTAGTTCTCTTTTGATTTTGAGAGTACATTAAACTGATTGCATCAAAGACCAGCCACTAATGAATATGTACAAACAATATGGAAATTAAACTATTTAGAATGTAAATGAGATCCTATATGGATTTCCTATGACAAAGTCTCAAGACTTTGTATAGACTTAATCAGCACCAAAAATATAATGCCTTTGTGGCACTGTCTTGGGAAATAATTCGCTTTGTGTGGCATTTTCCAGGCATCGTCTCTGTTTCAACTGAGTGTGATTGCTCTCATACCTTCCCAGGCAGGTGGGTGAAAGCTGTGGATCCTGCTGATGGACTACCTTCCACAGGCAGCAGACACTGAGTCCCAAACCCTCCAGGCCCCTGGAGTCCATGTGGCCCCTAGGGCCCACACATATGCTCACTCATGTATTATCTGGAAAAGCCACTAGCAACCAGGAAGACCACTATCTGTTTCAAATACAAGAGACACAGAGAATTTTTTTAATAAGTCTGAAAAGCAAAGCATTATTTTAATTCCCCATTTTAATTCATGCAGTGCACAGCCCATTCCACAGTATATGTGCCACCAAAGTGAGCACAGCCCTTTCACGGTAGAAAGGCTGAAGATCCCACAGTTCGTTCATACTATAGACTGTTAAACAGAAATCATAAAAATGAGTTGGATCCATAGCTATGAGCTGGAGTGATATGTAGCGTAGTAGACTGAGAAAAGTATGACAGAGTAATACATGCATGCCATATGTCCATTTTTGTAAAAACCAAACCAAACCATGTAAATGTGTCTAGGCCCGTAGGAGCACACACACAGAAGGCAGGAATGGAAATCTACTAGGAGGTTAGCATCATTTAACCAGGGGAAGGGAGCTGGGGCGGGAGCATGCAAAGATCATCAACTATTTTTAAAATTGCTTTCAATGCTTCACTTCAAAATAGCAAAACTAAATAATAATAACGAAAGAGAACTGATGAAGCAGACAATTACAGTCCTAGTAACACTATTACAGTCCTTTAACACCAAGTTTTTCAACAGCCAACTTCAGGGACCAGGATAATCCCCAAATCTCATGCCCCCACCCCCTAAAATTCAAAGTTGCGGGGGAGAAGGTAAAGTAGAAAGAAAGAATTTCTTCATCCATAACCGGCTATTTATAAGCAGCTACCCTCTCTAGCAACTCTCTCTCTCAGCTCCCTACATCTGCTGTCCAAGACAGCAGCCACTAGCCACATGCAGCTATCGATAATATGAAACACAGCTAATCCAAACTGGATGTGCTGAAGTGTAAAAATATAAAACAACTTCGAAGACTTACCGTGGAAAAAAGATGGCAAACTTATTCTTTTTCATATTGGTAACAAACTATAATTACAATATTTTGGCTATATTGGGATTAAATAAATGATGGCTTGAAGTGTATTTCCATTCGATATTGTTGTTCTTTCTATATCATTACTTACCAGTCATTTGAGTCACAGCATCTACCGCATCTTTTAATTATACAAATTATTCATTCACTTTTTTCCTGTCTTCTTAATAAATAAATTCCACTAGTCCAGGATACATGCTGGGTTTATGCACCAACAAGCTGGCCAACCCAGAGCAGGCTCGTTAACAGCCATCATTAAGAAGAAATTCTGTGCTGACAAGGCTGCGGTGGGGCCCATGTCAGGATGGCTTCAGCACTTTTCCATCGAGGAAAAGTCCACTGCAAACTGCCACCCACCATCATTCTGGGGGTTGGTGAACTCAGAAATCCCCACAGCCCCTGGGTCCCAAAGTAGACTGGCCATGAGACTAAGATTTAAAACAACAACATAATCACTCTTAGAAAATTGCCAGCCAGGCCAGGGAAAACCTCAGAAAATTTGAAAACCTTTTACAAATTATGGTAAAAATACATAACACAGAGTTTACTATTTTAACCATTTTTAAGTGGCATTAAGTACACTCACACTCCTGTGCAACCAGCACCCCCACTACCTAAAGGAAACCTTTCAGCTTTCTCTCCTACTCCACTTTACACCTTACCTTCATCCTACTGTCTGCCCGTTCTCTGTCCCCACTAACATGAGCAGGAGATAGAGCACCAAAAAGAAGAAAGCTGCCAAGAGTCAGAATAAAGAAGCAAAGAGAGTGATTCCAAGGTGCCACTGGAAAAGTCAAAGTCTGGTATGACAAGAACAGACAAAGAATATAAAAATTTTACTGTGAAAAAGATGGCCAGGTAATGATAGGACAAAGACCACGGTTGTATAAAACAAGTGACTAGAATCTTAAGCCACACAGCAGAAAACGGCAAACAAGAATCATCCCAAGAAGTATGGTGCCCAAAGTATGAGCACACTTTGCTTTGGCATGTGCACGGGACATGAGGTAATATTACTAATTCTTTTCATCCTGACTTATTAGCAGCAGGGCCTCACGTCTGTTACAGAAATTCACATTGGCTTATCAATGAAGTCTTTACCTAGGAGAATTTTCACAGTTTTCTGAATATAATAATATGCATTTAGACATGGTAGAAATGGTTGGGAACTATAAAAATACACCTTATGTAAGATTAGTTTCAAGAGGCTTATAAATGACAGAATAAGTTCTACTATCTGTGGGCTTAAAAAGCTTCTATGCAGGGAAGACGCTTTGTGTAAAAATGTTACCATCAGACCTGCTGATCCCTATCAATGTGGAATCTCCTTTCCTCACTGGAGTAGAAACACATGGTATATTTAGCAGCAAGTCACACAGGCCATTCATAAGACTCACAAAAGTCCTGCTTATTGCAAATACATTTTAATAGATAATATTCTTCCGTGTAAAACGTCACAAAAAAAGAGTCAACGAACGCAGCCAAGTACAAAAGGGAGCAGACAGTTCTCACATTCTAAATAAGGATTCCACACCTGCATTTTTAGCTTTGCATGAACAATTACCACGTTCATGCAAAAACTCCCAAATTGATACATGGAAATAGAAAATCACACACACGAGTTGAGTGGCTCCGTCTCCACTAACCAATTTGCATGCAAAATTGTCATCAACACTCTCAGATTTATTTTCTGCCCATATAAGAGATGGCATCTATGATGTCTTGGGAGGAGGTTTTTATGAGGCATCTTGATTCCCACTATAAAAAAAAAAAAAAAAGAGTCCCTAATGGTGTTGGCGGTCTGTACTGGTCTGGATTGCCCTTCCCACTGCCTTTTCACGGACTGCAGTAGAAAAGCAGGAACATTTGAGAATGAGACCAAGTAGAACAAGGAAGTGAGAGCAATGGCCAGGAAGACATTCTTTAAAATAAACCAAAATTAGTTTGAAGAAAATCATTGCTCTTTACCCCTCACAGATGCAATCTACCAACAGTTGACACAAGAAGCCAAAGATGGAAGGATTTCCACCAGGTAGGAGAAAGGGCTCCCCGGCTGCTGGTGACAACCAGTTAAAATGGACCACTAAGGAATTCAGCCTCTGAGCTTGTCGAGGAGGATCTGAAAGACATCCGTGTGCTTAAAAGGAATCTTGAGAGTGTCTCTGACATTGTTCTTCTTCCCTTTCCTCCCTCGTTTCTTCTTTCTTCCCTTCTATCCCAGTGGCCCCCGGCCACATGTGGCAAATGTGAAATGGGATGTGCCAAAAGCACGAAATACGTATACATATTATTCCTAAGACTTAATCACAAAAAAACAGAACATAAAATCTTTAAATAATTTTATATTGACTACATACTGAAATCATTTTAATCTATTGAGTTAATACTGGGCTAAATATATCATTAAAATTAATTTGTCTGTTTTCCTTTTTTAATGTGGCTATTAAAAATTTTTTAAATGACATCTGTGGCTCATATTCTATTTCTGTTTAACAGGTCTGCTTTTGTTTTAAATGAATACATTAGTCTCCCCCCCAAAAAAACCCCATGATTCCTTTGTCTACATTTTTAACAGTACCAATATAATTCCTTATTCAGCATCCTTTAGCTATAGCTACAAGGAAGGTCACTTCTTTCTCCCTAAAAAAACCCATAACACCCAGGAATGAGGAAAAGCTGCCAAAGTTTTCACAGGGTGGGATCAAATGAATAACTTTCCCTCAAGCATATTAAATCTTTGCTCTTTACTAGCTGTCCCTATTCCACACTGGAGGAAAAACACCAAAAGTTATTACTGCTTCTATGTCTGATGTTTTGCTTCCTGAACCCTTTAAATACCCACTCTTCAAGAATTATTAGTAACACAATCACACCAGCTTCTACAGTGTTTCCCTCTTGGGAGCGTTTGGGTTCTCAACCCTCTTCTGACCCTCCACGGTCTGTAAGTTCCACACTTCCTTCTGTGTCACACCTCTCATCCCGCTCAGGACTGCAGACTGTGAATGGAGCTGTGGGCCTCACATGCTGGAGGCAGTCAGTGGGCCTGCATCTCCACCGAGATTATCCACAGGGGAAATATTGATAGACTTCCCCCCCCAAGCACTCGTACTGGATTTTCTAAATGATTAATGTGACATTCCAGAAACAACTTCTCTTTCCCATGCTTAATAAATGTATATGTGTGATTTTAACATTTCAATTCAACATAGCTTTTCCCCTTTGTGGGTGTCCTTGCCAAGCTCCTCAGGAGGTGGTGGGAGCTTCACGGGATCCAGATCTCTCGTGAATTACTAAGATGCGAGTAGTATCATTTTGTTATAATGATGGCATGGTTTGTTTCAGTTCTACAGAATTCAGATTCTATGAGGCAAAGAAAGAACAGAAATCTGGGCTTGAATTACAGGACAAAAAAAGCTGGTTCCTTACCAACTCTGGCTACGGGAGAGCAATGAGCAGTGTGCTGGCTCAAGGTCCTTCTCCAGAGCCAGATCATCTGGGCTCACATCTCAGAGTCACCCCTTCCTAGCCACGTGACTTTGGATGAGTTATAAGCCCTTGTGGGCCTCAATTTTGTCTCTACAGATAAAAACGCCTATCTCACTGGGCTGGTATGAAGAGTGAGATAATGCATACAAAGCCCTAGAACTTGACCAGAAACCCCTAACTCCTCTGTATATGAGAGTGGCTAAAATAATTATTATTACTGCTATTACGAATAACTCCAATACCTCACAAATTATTATCAAGCATGACAGATCATCATGTCTATAAGTTGATTTTTATGTCTGAAATCAGTCTAGTTCTACACCAGTGTTCTTTAGTTTATCTATAGGATCTTAGTTCCTTGGCCTAAGCCACAGGCTTGCCTATCTTTCCTGCAACCCTTTTTAAAATGCCAGTGTAACTTCTATTCATTTCTGAATGTCAAATAATTCCCCATGCCAACCAGCTTCTTAAAATTTCCCAACTAATCATGATCTTTCTCTGATAATGCAGGAGCAGTCAGTGTGCAGAGTGGCTCAGTAAGCTGAAACAGGAGTTGTGCACGGGACTGACAGACAGCTGGGAGTGTAGGACCATGGTGAAGTCAGGCTGGAACAAGTCAACAGCTACCTGACACCTCACTACCTGTCGTAGTTACTTTCTCATTGCTGAGACAATACCTGACACCCACCACTTAAAGAAGGAAAGGTTTATTTTGGCTCACAGTTTGTAGTGGCTTCAGTCCATAGTCATCTGGCTCCAAGGCAGGGCAGCATGGCAGAAGAGTATAGCAGAGGAGAATCAGCTCATGGTGTGGCAGTGGGAAGCAGAGATCAGTCAAAGGAGGGAGAAGGGATATGTACTCTTCCAGCCCATGCCCACAGAGATCCAGTTCCTCCAACCAGACTTCACCCCTCAACATCGCATTTAGCTATAAACTCATCAGGGAACTAATCCACAGATGAGTATCACAAAACCATGAGCCAATAACCTACCTAAAGCCCCACCTATGAGGTGCATGAGGCTTTGGGGAGACATCTAGATTAAATCATAACAGTACCTGTTCTTCCCCCATTGTCAAATTCTTTTCCTTTTAGTGATTTAGATTTTAAACACTGCTTTTTCACCTACTTTTTTGAGCAGATGGTTTCAAAAGATTTTATAGCTGGAAAAACCCTTAAAGATGATTCTGATAATGATGACAACAGAAGTACTACAGAAATATTAAAGTCAATGATAATGATGGTAGCCTCCAGTAAGCCTATGTTCTACACCAAACATTGTTTTAAATAGGCATTCTCATCTAATTATCAAACAACTCTCAGCTATGTACTATTACTATCTCAGTTTAAAGAGGAAGAAACTCTGGAGCAGAGAAGCTGAGGAACTTTCCCATGGTTGCACAATCAATAGGTGGTGGACCTAACCTCCAAACCCAGGCATTTAGAGCCTATGCTCTTAACCGCTACACTATGAAGTTTCTCTAGCTACCTAAACCAGTCTTCTCATTCTTCAGATCTCTTCCCACTGTGCTACAGGCTAATGAGGGCAGCAGGAGCAGAATAAAATGTCTCTGAAAAGCAAGGGGAGCCATCTGCATCTGTGCATAGCCGTCTGCCTCCCATGTTCCTTCCCAGGCTCCGTATTTGGTTTGGGTTCCAGTCAGTCAGCTAACTGCTTGGGCTCAGTGTTTCCCATGCAAGGTTGATCACAGCCAAAAGAAAGCCCCTCATAACAATACGATGTTTATTTCTTCAATGAATTTGGTAATGTCATGTGCCACACGTTTACTGCCACAGAAGTCTATAATGGGAAAGCAGGGAAAATAAGAATAGCTGTGCAGTGATTTTAAATAACTACCACAAACCAGATATGCTTAATCTCAGGTACGGCACAAGAAAATAAAGCAAATGTTTAAAAGCAAACCCAATTTTCAAATTTGAATTTTACTACTAATATTCAAAGAAGGAGTGATGTAATTCAGGTGGGCAAATGCAAAGATCACATTATTGATCTCTTCCATGTCCCTGAACTTCCTGTCTACAGTGCAGAAATAGGAGGTAGAAGACAAAAGCTAAAGCCAGAGGTGAACGGGGTGTCAGGCCAAACGTCCACGAAGAGTACGACCCCACTGGCCCCAACCCCCACCCCTCCAAGGAGATGGGGTGCACTGTGACCAGGTGTCCTCAGTAACCAAACTGCTCTCTCAGCAGTAATCGTTTCTGCAATGGCCAAAGTTTTCCCTCACAACAATGATTTTTTTTTCTAAAAACCTAAAACCACATATCTTTGCAGGTTCAAGATTTGACAGGAATTGCCAAATTTACTTACATTGGATCTTACTAATTCACAGTGCAATCTATGGTGTGAGACCTGCCTGTCTCCACACAACATTACAACCCAATAGGCGACAATGATCTGATTGCTTTAATCTGATTTCTGTAATTAGTAATGAGGTGAGAATCTTTTATATATTTCTTAGACCGTATATTTCATATATTTCTTCCTCTTGCATATACTTCTTTATGCATATGTACTATATGTACATCTAGATAATTATATGTCTCACTCTGCATCTAAAATGCCCACTTTTCCAAAACCTGGCAAATCTCTTTTTTAGTGATTTGTAGTAACATTTTTATGTGAGATGGGTATTAGTTCTTCATCTTTTACACTACTTCAGTTTTGTTTTTTCATAACATAAAAGTTGTTAAGGAATGTAGCTTACTAGTAGGGTGCTTACCTAGCATCCATTAGGCCCTGAATTTGATCCCAGCACAAAAGGAGGGGTGAAGGAAGGGGAAGGAAGGGGCGAGAAGGGAAGAAAGGAAGAAAGAAGAAAGTAGACAGGAAGGAATTTGTATTTGGTCGAAACTTCCAAAACTTTGAAGCTTCTGGGTTACGGGGCATACATGGAAGGACTGAACTTCTAAATATCTTCACACTTAAAACCACCTCAGCAGTTAAAGGTGATAAACACACGCTCAGAGCTAGGCTCCCACTGTGCGGACAGCCTGAGTCTGACCTCCAGAGCAGCACTGAGGAGCAGGGTGAGCAGGCGTGCTGAGGTCTAGGAACACAACACTCGAGCAGGTCCAGCAGCTCCAGGAGAGAGCAAGCCAGATATCTAGGTTCTTCCTTCCTCTGAAGCTACAGCGGTATCCAGTTTTTTTCCTTCTCTATTTAAATTCATAAAATTCCTTATGTTCATGCCTAGTGTTATTTTTTTTCTTGGCAACTCAGTAAACACACCACTGGACAGCTGCAGAGTTAGAACAGACCCCCATTTTGCATCAGGGAGAAACCAAGGCTCTCTAGATTCTCACTATGTGGGCACTGCTGGAGAGAATGAGAATACACAGTCATGCTCCCTGCCGCCCCTCTCCGCACTGGCCTAGGAAGAACCACTAACCTTCACCGCACCTCATCCATGCCGTGGCTCCAACCACTGTTCTTTCCTGACAACTCCACTTGCCCCATACTCCTAAATCTCCATCTCCTGCTGGGACCACCTTCCTGAGCTCCAGGTCTGCATCTGCTGTTGTTGCAGAAAAATCTTTACCTCCAAATCCTACAGGCAATCAAAACAAAACACTGCCATCTTCCCAATACTTTCTCTGCCTCCTGCATTTTTACATGGTATATACCATCGCAGCCAGTAGCAGGACAAGCTGAAACCCGGAAATCAGTAGAGAGCCCCCTCTCCCCTTTTTGCTATGTCCAACTATTTGGTGCATGCCATCAAGTCTCTCTCTCGAGCACTCCTAAATCCCCCTTCCTCGCCAGGACCACCATCTCCACCTCAGGAAGCCTCCCCTCACCCTACTCAGCATGATGACCTCCAGACCACGGCTCTGCACCACCAACACCAGCAGCAAGACAAGCTGGCTAACACACGAGGCTGGCACACCTTGCCCCTGCCTAAAACATGGCCCCATCATCCAGCTTGATGGTTGTCAGTGGGGATGGTTCTGCCTTCTGGGAAATACTGGAAATTTTAGGGGCACTTTTTTAGGGGACTGGGGATTGAACCCAGAACCTTTGTACTGAGCTACATCCTCAGCCCTCCCTTCCTCCAGGCCGCCCTTTGTCCTTCCCTATCTCCCTCCCTTTTCCTTCATTCTTTCGGCAGTACTGGGGATTGAACACAGGTCTTTGCACTGAGCTACATCTCCAGTCCAATCCCCCCTAAACCCTGCCTTTTTTTGCAATAGGATCTTGCTAAATCACTAAATTGCCCAGTTTAGGCTCAAACTTGCCATCCTCCTGCCTCAGCTTCCCAGAGTGCTGGGATTACAAGTGTGTGCCACACCCAGCCTAGGGGGCATTAATTAATTACCACAATGACTGGGAGGTCACCAGTGAGGGTGAAGACCAGACAAACTAGACACCTACAATGCACAATGCTGCCCCCACAATCAATCATCCCAGCACCTACATAATTTTTGAAAATCCCACTGGCTAGTCTTTCTAGATAAACAGCCAGTCTACATCTATCTGGGTCCTTCGATGGCAGAAAGCCAGGCTGATCAGTGAAGATGGCAGCCAGCAGCCTCCTCCTACAATCAGGCCTTGCCCAGGCACCTGCACGGGAGACCCTAAACTGCTCACTGACACTATTGGGATCAGCAAACAGCTGTGGCAACAGCAGCACATGACAACCCTAGTTTGTTTAGGTGGGGGTGGGTGTGTGAGAAAAACTTGCCCTGTGGTGTTTCCTTTTAACTCTCATTTGGAGGAATGATGTTATTTTTAAGGGGTGGAAGACACCAAAGAGGCTTCCTTGACAAATGCACACAATCTGTTCACCTCTACTTCACATATGTATGTGAAAAATCCTCATGCTAGTAGCCAAGAGTTTTGAAATCCACTGGGAAGAGACCCCATAAACAGGCTGGGGACAGAGAAACAAAAACCCCAGAATGACAAATATGCAAATTAACCCTGGGGCCAGGCAAGGAATTAGTGTCAACAGGCAGAAAACAATAAAGTCAACCATATGCAAGGATTAGAGAAGTTCTGAATAAGGAGAGCTGTGCCTGAAGTTTTCTTAGGGAAGGACATCTACCCAGTCTTTTTTGTTTTTATTTTTATTTTGGTGCCAGGGATCGAACTCAGGGCCTTGTGCTTGCTATGCAAGCACTCTAACCACTGAACTAAATGCCCAGCCCAACCCAGCCATTTTTGGTCCCCAAAGCCTAGTAGTACATTAGCACTGGGGAGAAAGTGCTCACCGTGCTCCAGAGAGAGTGGCACTCAAAATTCATGACTCAGAGATGGGCACCGTTATCCTACCTCGCTTCTCAAGCTCTCAGCTAATCAACCAAAAGAGTCAAAATAATCTCATCATGAAGTAATAAATGCACACAGCAAAAATACCACAGAACCCTATTTGACGGAACTACGCACTGCCTGTTCTTTCAAGATCATAATAAAACATCAGACAATCTGTGAGAATACGATGCCAAAAAGGAGAAACACAACTTGGGCTCCTCTATCCCTTGTGGAAATGAGAAGATTCTAAACTAATCAATTAGCTCAGCATTCCCCCTCCCTCCACCCAGCTCTGCATTATCACTCCTCTTCATGAAATTTCCTGGGAGCCCATTTACTATTCTGTGATCATGGACAGAAAATGAAAATCAAGTTCTCTGTGGAACACGAGAGAAACTTTACGCTGTAATGTAAGATGAACTGATTAAGAGCACTTAATCCACCACACACAGATAATTCTTAAAACCATGAAGCCGAGTAGATGAAATGTCAGGAGGAAGGAAGCTTAGTTCTGATCACACAGAAAAATGGGTCCCAGCACTCGGCGGGCTGCCTTATTAACAATTACAGTAACCAGAGCTCTTCTTGTCAAAAAAAAGACACACACACACAAAAAAAGCCCTGCTAGTTAGAATGAAGAACCAATCTTTAGGGAACTGAACTAGAAATAATATATTTCCTTTTAGAAACTAAGTTGCTCAGGGCTTTGGACACTCTTGAAAAGATACCAAGTAACTCTAAAAGGAGAATGGTCTTTCACCCAACCTTTTACACATTGGGAAATGACTGCAAACTCGAGGATTTTTTTTTTTTTTTTGGTGCTGGGGATCAAACTCAGGGCCTCGTGCTTGCAAGGCAAGCACTCTACCACTGAGCTAAATCCCCAGCCAAGGATATTAGTAATAAACTCATTGTAAAAAATAACAGACACCCTCTGCTGACCAAGCTCTTAGAAAAGGGGTCTCGGAATCATTTTTAACTCTTAAAAATGTTTGAGGCATCCCTAAGAGCTTTCTTTTATGTGGTTTTTATCTATAGGTATTTATTGTATTTGGGAATTTAAAACTAAGACAAACAAGAATACCCAAGCAGGAATTAATCGGTGATGAAACCATCAGAGGTCACGCAACCTCCGGAAAACTCCACTGTGTGTTTGAGAAAGTAAGAGCCGAAAAAAAAAAAAAACCCAAACAAAACTCTTGGTATTACTTTGAAAACAATCTGGACCTTCAAAACTCCCAGCGGAACCACTGGCCTGGAGATGCGGCTGGCTAACAGAGATGTGTTAGTGACACACAGATGTCAACTTTTCCAAAGACCACTCTGTGTATTGCGTAGCAATAAAAAGTTTAAAATGACAGATGCCAGCTTTAAGAATCTCAACAAGTATATGTGAAAGTTTCTAGCAGTTGACAGGAAGAGTGCACCTTAATCTTTTATAGCCACCACATTTGTTTTACAGCCTCTGCCAGCACTGATGACTTGCTCCTCCCAGGAAGGGTGGCCTGTGTGGGCGAGCACACGCCTTCCTCCCGACAAGCACAGCACACAGGCTGCCGCCGAGAGACACGACTCTGATTTCAGACTTTCTGGGTTCAAGTCTTAGATTGGTCACTTGCCAAGTGGCTCTGGCTGGGTTACCCAATCTCTCAGTGCCTTACTTTCCTTGTAGGATAAAAAGGAAGAATAACAATATTTATCTGGTAGGATCTTTATAGGAATCAAAAGAGATGCCTACAGCATGGTAAATACTCAGAAGCAGCTGGTAATAAATAACAGCATGGTAAATACTCAATAACCAGCATCATACCTTCTTTTGTCACGTACAAGGTATCCTAAAGTTTCAATACAGCTGTACGCTCAAACTTCAGAAGTATAAGCACTACAACCTTACCCCCCAAAACCATATTATTTAGTTCTGTCAATTTCAAAAACAGTCATGCACTACTTAATGACAAGGACATATTCTGAGAAATGAGCTTCCCAGTGGTTCCATCCCTACGCAATCATCATAAAATGTACTTACACAGACTAAGAGGGCTACTGTGACACTAGGCAATATGATCTTGTGGGACCATTGTCCTATATGCAGTCCGCTGACTGAAAGGTATTATGTGACACATAAATGTAATACAATTTTAATTTTTGTTTCAGTTCTCATTGAAAATGGCAAATGCTCCCTGAAACGAAAGTTAAATCACTAATCTCGCAGTGAGGTAGGGAGTGAATATATAGTAATTCTTACATGCAGAAAAACACTTGTTACCACTAAGACTTAGGAAACCAGGCTATGATCTGAACATGTACCCAAAATTCATGTTGAGAGCTTAATCTCCAATGAGACAGTAATGGGAGGCGAGGCTATTTCAGAAGTGTTTAGGCTCAGCTTTAATAAATGGATTAAAGAATAACAGATTAGGGCTTGACAGAGGGAGTTTGGTCCTCTCTGTCTGCCTTCTGCCAAGGTGGGAAACAGTATTCCTTCCGTCTAGAGGATGTAGCAGTAAGACACAATCATGGAAGCAAAGGCCAGGCCCTCGCCAGACATCAAACCTATAGGTGTTTTGTTCTTGGACTTTCCGGCCTCCAGAGCTGTGAGAAATAAGTTTGTTTCTTATACACGACCCAGTCTCCAGCATTTTGGTTTAGCAGAACAAAATGGATCAAGACAGACATTTATTGAGTATATACTATGTTCTAGGAAGATTTTAAAAACACACAAACAAAATGTCTAGCCAAGACGGCACACAAAGTCTAGCAGGCGAAGGCAAGGATTAGGATGACAGAGCACGTGAACTGCTGTTACAGCATTTTTCCGGACAATGGTGAATTTTTCCTTTCCCTTGTCATTAATTCTGTTCATCAGCAAAAAGTCCATCTATCTACAGCTTTGCTTTTGCACCAGCTCTTCAATACTGGATATTTATTGAGTTTTCCATCTTTGTAAATCGTAAATTGTCCTTTCAACATCCATAATGACAAGCGTTTCGACCCACACACTCTATTTACATATCATGGTAACAGCCTCTTATTTAGATGTCAAATTCCAGCTACTAAAAACTCAGACCTACACACACAACAAGAAGCCAAAGTAATTGTCAAAATCATAATACTTTCCATAAACTTCAGTCCCCTTTGGAGAGTCCCTCAGGCCATAGCTGTTATTATTTTATACACACATATACAGAGTTTGTTCATCTGGTTTTTTCGGCAGATTACAACAATCAGAGGAGTAATTGTAAATATAACAACTTCATGAATTCTCTTAAAGTTACAAATCAATGCTACTGGGTTTTCTGAATGAAATTAGTTCCAACACAACCAGAAAGGTCTAAGTAATGCCCAGAAAGTATTTTAGCCATCTGAACTCTTACATGAAGCATCCTTTGCCCTACTGAAACACTATTTTTCATTTTCTCTATCTCAAAAGACTGAAAACAAAAACCACACTCAATTCTGTACTTGAAATCCTTTTTCTTAAAAATTCTAGTCCATGCTCAGAACTCATTTGCTGAAACAGTTATCACTTGTATGTGTAATAAATGACAGCCAGTGTTAACATGTGTAAGAAAAAGATGAAAAGTGAATTCATTTTAAGATTGCTGGTGATTGTTATGTGTTGAAATGGTAGAAAAAAATTCTAAAACTTATGTACAACAAATTTTAAAAGTATTTTATCATTATTTTTGCACCTATAACTTTTAGACATTTGTAGACTAAAAAGGATAATTAAATGTGATTTTTCTACTCAAGTAACTGAAACCAAGGTGTTTTTGAGAGCATCAGTTTTCCAAATGATGGACTTATTTCAACACTTTGTGTGGATACACATTTGTTCCGGATTTTTATGAGTTTTAGAGTTGATCCAGAAATTGCATGTGAATATTAGGTAAACACAGACAATGTAATATGTAAAACAAACATGGTAGAAAAAATAAATTCTGGATAATTCTAGCCCTACAAAACATCAGAATTCAAAAAAAGAAAAACCACCAGAATTGTCTTAATTTCTCTCTTCTGACATGATTTTTATTTATTATGGTATTGTTATGTTTGTACATTTACCGGGGGCTGGCAGGATGAGTTGCCCAGGGGGTGCTTTTATATTAACTAAATTTGGCTTTCATTTTAGGAACAAATTCCTCCTTTCCTCTTTTTTTTCCCCCCTAAGGCCCAACAGGCTTCTAAATAAACCCACAGCCCAGAGAGGAGACTTGAGGAGATTTGAGTAGGCATTTCATCTGAATTTGCTGAGCCTGGTTTTATCTTTAACAGCCCTCATTCTCTTGGGACCACATCTGGGCAAGCAAAGTGAAGAGGGAAATAGAATAATTAGATCAATGATGTCAACAACCCATACCACTGTCCAGGCCCAAAACGCTCACATTTCAGTCAGAGGTTGGGTGGGGAGTCTTTTTTTTTTTTTTTTTTTTTTTTAACCTGAATTATCTTCCCAGTTTTCTCCTTTTATGGCCAGGGCAGAAGTATCATGTAAGAGGCCTATTACACAGATAACTAATGTCAGAGACATGTGAGCCCATGTCTCTTGGGCCTCATTTTCCAAGCCAAAATTTAGGATTTAAGGTCTAAAACCATAAAGAATATTTTAGAGCCAGGTGGTACCAGAAAGTCTGAAACATGTGGTCACCAGAGCTGTGACATGGTCCATCTCTCCCACCCGTTTCTTACCCCAGGCCCTACTCCACACTGGAAACAACAGACAGACCAGGCTTGACCCCGGTATATGAAGGAGTCTCAGTATCCATCTGGGGACATGAAATGGGGGCCACAGAAGTCTTGGGGGCAGCACAGCTGCAGAGACAACACGGGCAGGATCAGGAGCAGGAGGGGTCAAGTTCAATGTGTGTGATCCAACAGCACAGCCCCAGCACAGGCCCGTTACACAGGTCATAGGGAGAAACTAACCAACTGGCCCTAATTTTCCATCTTGGACAAGGAATAAGCTCTGCTGTAATGGGTGTCCTAGGGGATTCAAATACAGAGATTAGAGCAGGGGCCTAGGAACAAAAATCTTTTACGAAGGAGCCAATCTCCTTGCAGACTCTGAAGCAGTTTCAATTTAAAACTCTTATAAAAATTATCACCAGTAATCAAACTTTAAAATACTCCTGCATTAAAAAAAATATATATACATACAAAAATACATACACAGCTGGGGATTTAGCTCAGCGGTTAAAGTGCTTGCCTTGCAAGCACAAGGACCCGAGTTCGATCCCCAGCACCAAAAAAAAAAAAAAAAAAAAAATACATACACACTATGTATGTATTTCCCGCTAGGAAACTCAAACTAGGTACCTACAGTTTGTCCGTAATAATCTATCACACTGTGACACTATAACCCAATGGCCAGGCCCCAGACAATAGCAGATGCTTCACAGGAAAGAATAGAGCCCTTTCAGCCAATTATACAATTACACAATATGACCATGTTTACATTATCAAAGGGAGGCAGACCAAATTACCTAGCTACTTCAAATTAATAACCCCATTTACCTCAATTATCTGGCAGGCAGGGTCTAAATAATCTGAGCAATTACCTCAATTCATTCAGACAGTATAGATTTGGCCTGTGCGTCCAGAAGTAATTTTTCCTTCCAGAACACTTCTACCATCAGCAAATATCAAAATGCACAACAGCAAACTCACATCAGCTTTGTCTGCAAGCAGTGTAAGCAAATTTTCTCCATTATCTGGCAGATTAAAATTTATTATACTCTTAATAATCCAGTTTTGAAGTTTCTTGTGTTTTCTTTCTTTTTTTCTTCCTGACACAAACTCGTAGGACCATAGGATTTTTGATCTAGAAAGTACTGAACAGAGCCCCAAGTCTAAAGGCTAGCTACTGGCAGCAGCCCGAACAGAATCCTGCCTACTGACTTGGCACCATTACGGGAAGGAGGTCCAAAGCCCCAAATCTTGGGTTCAAATCCCAGCTCCACCATCTACCAGCTGCAAGACCTCAGCAAGTTCTTTAACTTCTCTGAGCCTCAGAGACCTCATGTGTACAATGGTGGCGATACTAGAACCTTGTTTACAGAGTGGACACGAGGATTAAAGGAGAAAATATGGGTAGTGCACTTAGCATAGTTCTTGGCACACAGCTACTGTGTTTAAGCATGTACTTTTATTACTATAGCCTCCCAGTCTTCACTGGGTTCCCTCAAATGGATAAGCTCATGTCCTCACCCTCAGAACCTGTGAATATCACTTTATATGACAAATGATGAGATTAAAATGAAGGATCTTGGGAAGAGGAAATTATCTTGGATTATCCAGGTGGACCTTAAATGCAATCACACATAATCTTGTAACTGACAGGCAGAAGGAGTTCAGAGACCGATGCAGAAGAGGAGGCAGACACACACAGCAGGATGTGAAGGTGGAGCAAAAAGAGATGCAGCTACAGGCCAAACGATGCTGACAGCACCAGAAGCTGGAAGAAACAAAGAATGACTTTCTCCTCTAGCGCCTCCAGATGGTGTGTGGTTCTGTGAACTCTGACTTCCAACTTCTGGCCCCAAGAATTGTGACAGAAGACATTTCTGTTGCTTTAAACAACCACATTTGTAATGACTTGTTACAGCATCATGTGAAAACTAATACACCTTAATGGATACACCTCTTATTGGACCATGAATTTGTGTGAGGATGATGTTACCAATGACAGTGATAAGGGCAAAAGGAAGAGTGCCTGGAAATGGAAGAAGTACGAAAGTGCAAGTGGTGATGAGGTGTGAAGGAGGGATTCAGAGAATTTAATAAATTAGGCATGAGGTTGGAGGGTCACACGGAAATGGATCTTAACTACCAGCAACAGAAACCTACAACAATGACATACTGTTTCCAAATAATATTTTTTTTATTTTTTTTGTTCAAATAACATTTTCATCCATTCAACACTCTATGCTTTTTCTTTACCTTCATTATGCTTGGAATTTGTACAACTTCTTGAATCTATGGGTTGATAATGCTTATAACTTTAGGGACATTCTTAGCCATTATCTCTTCAAGTACTGCTTCAAATTCCCTCCTTCTCTTCTCCTGATAATCCAATTATATGTATCTTACTAGATTATTCATTGCGTCCCATTCGTCTCTCAGGTTTTTTCTGTATGCTCTATTTTCACTTCTGCACTTCAATTTGAATGGTCTCCATTAACCCTTCTCCTCTTCCACTACAAATAATCTTTAGTCAAACCCCCATCTATGGAGTTTTTAAATTTCAGATGTTTCCTAATAACAGAATGCCTATATAGTTATTCTCTAAACCTTCCAATTCTGTTGAAATTTTCTATATTTTCATCTATTTTTAATTTTTTAGCATATTAATCATAGTTTGTTAATGTTGGTGTCTTGTATGGCACTGGGGAATGAACTACCACTGAGTCACATGCCTGACCACTTTTACTTTTACTTTTCATTTTGCTTCAAAGTCTTGCTAAATCACCCAGGCTGGCCTCAAACTTGCAATCATCCTCCCTCAACCTCCTGAGGAGTTGAGATCACAAGTGTGTGCCACCACACCCAGTTTAATCATAGTTAGTTAAAAATCCTTTATTGCTAAATCCAATTCTTTTAATTCTAGATCACCTGTGAATCTGTTTCTATCCTTTTCTCATTGTGGGGGGGTCACACTGGCAGGCCTAAAACTTTTGAATATTAGATATCATTTATTTAAAAACTGAAGAAGCGAGGCCTTCGATAGCTCAGTTGGTAGAGCGGAGGACTGTAAAAACTGAAGAGATTTCTGATGAAGAAATCGCTCTCCCTTTCTTCCTGCAGGCAAGCACAGGAGGGAATGAGGGTCGGGGCTGATCTAAGCCAATCAGAGATTGACTGTTCAGGTGCAAGACTCAGACTCCAGGTTTAGCCCTTTTCCTATGACTGTGGCCCTCCAGGATTACCAACGACTGGTGTGTTCACCATTCCCCCAACCCCCCACCCTCCCAAGCAGATCGTGAGCGCTAATCCTCATCATCTCAGCACAATAAGACTGCGAACACTCCGCTCTTACAGGCTTTCTACTTGAATTTTGAGCTCCTTGTCCCATGCAGCTTCAGAATTTAGCCACTGTCACGAGAAAACCAACTGTATATTTGAGGCTCCAAAGTCTCCAATTTTGTCTTTCTAGTCCATCCCACGAGGCCGCCAAAATCTCTGCTGGTTTCTTTTTCTCAGGGCAGCAAAGCAAGACTCTATTGTCTTGCCAGCACTCAAAATTAAAGCCCTGCAGAATAAAGTAGCTACAGATCATCTGCTCACCTTGCCACAGTCCCCTCCTTCCTGGACTCTCAGACCCCCATTCTTTTCTGTTGCAATGTTTCTTAGATACCTCTAAACAGACTTCTAAATATTTTTATATGGACTTTCTTGTTCTTTTTGCCTCAAGCTACTCAATCTATCCAAAGGCAGAAATTCCTTCTTTAACATTTTTCAAAGCACTTTCATTTTAGTATTTCCCTTATTAAACCTAAAGGAAAAATAAGGCAATTGTTTTACCCTGATGATTTAGATCAGGGGTGGGCCAACTACTGTGGGCTGCAACATTTTTTTAAACTACTATGAGCTAGCCACATCCAGCCCACTGCCTTTTTTGTAAATAAAGTTTTGTTGCAACACAGCCACGTCCATTCATTTCCATATTGTGTATGGCTGCTTTGGCACTACAAAAGATTTTGTATAGCTGAGTACTTGTGACGGAGACCGCATAGTCCACAAAGCCCAAAATTTTTCTCTTCTTTCTCTTCAAGGAATAAAGATGTCAGTCTGCTTTGTCCCCAGTGGAGTAAACTGAGGCAGAGACAGACTCAGTGACTTGCAAGGTAACTTTGGAGTGACAACTGTATCCACAGTCCCTGGATTCTTATGCCGCCTCCCTGCTCTTAATTTTCTTATCACAATGATTTATTACAACCATTTTTTAAGATTAGTACAAGAGGGAGGGGTGAGTTTAAAGCAGACAGTCACAGAAGAAAAAGGGAGGTATCCCAGAGAACACAATTCTTTGGAATATTTGGGGAATTTCAACAGTCACCTTGGAAATATGCTAAAACAAATAACAGAAGGCAACTTTTCAAGCATGCTGCTCTGAGGTAAGAGCATCTTAATATTTCACAGGGGTCTTTGTTGTTGATGTTCGGAAAATGAACATGTAAGGCAGAACAATGGAAAGAATCCTGAAGAATACGTTCAGTTTTTGCCCATTTGATTGCTGAAAGTTTTCATCAAGACAATTCTCTGAGCTGAGGGGAAACATTCCCACAGAAGATGGCTGCTCGGGGACACACACACGAGCATGCCATGCCTGATTAAAGAAGACAATTTCTAAAAATCACATACAATTACAAACTTAACAAAGACTTAAAAGAAAGGCCAGTTGTTTTATCTTCCTCGCCCTACTGCCACTTCTTCTTAATCCACATACATGGTAATTTGTTTCTTTTTAACAGAACTGTGCAATCTGATGAGAGGTACACTTTAGCACCCCATGTCTATTACAGATGCTGAAATATTCAGAATTATAGCATCACCAAAATTATCACACACACGCACAAACCTACTAGAAGCAGCCAGCCTTTCTCTTTTCACTTCATCCCACCCGGAAGGCTCAGTGGACAGACTGGTTTATAAAATACAGAAATCATCCCCTTAAAAAAAGAAATAACTCCTGGAAAGGAGCAAAGGAAGAGATGCCTCCCTGACAAGATTCCACAGTTGTTTCTCCCAGAACTTAAATTTCTCTAAAGACAGAAAGCACAAAAGCAAAATTTAGCTCCCATTTCCTTGAATGAGCTATTAAATGCCTGTCACTCCACATCATTCCCACGCTCTGAATTCTTCAACGGGTCCCCAGCGCCCAATACTGGAGTCCACACCCCTAAATGCAGCATACACAGGGCTCCGTAATCCTCTCTCATTACTTCCTTTATCAGCCACTGTCTGCTTGAATGGTCTGTTCCTGCAATGAAGAACACTTTTAAAATGCAACATCTGGCACCATGTATAGGTACAGAATAAATGTAATGAATGTGACCATTGTATGTAGAATGTACCAATACATGTTCTTGGTTTAAAAAAAATAGTAAATAGAATAGATAAAGTAGAATAATGACTTGCAAACCACTTAAAAAAAATAAAATGCAACATCTGTGATCCCAACTTGCAAAGGAATAGCTACACTTGAGGAATGTGTTCCTACTTCAAAATTTTACATTTGAAAAAGTCATACCATTTTACTTTACTTTTAAAGATGTAATAAACTCCCTGTAGACATTTACTTATGACAATAAAAATACTTCAAGTATTACTAAATTATAAAGTCCTAAGACACCTCTGATGTCATCGACTCTAAATCCCCAATCAGAGGTTTGTGACGCCTATACAACAACACATCTCTCTGATAAACAAAACAAAGAAGGTGATGTCAGGGAACCAGCCATTCTCCACCCCCTCCCTCTGGCCCACTCCTGATTTTCAAAGAAAGCACCAACCACCCTCAGAAACCAACCCTCTTTATAGGCAGAAGTTTCTTCCAACCTGTTTCCAGAGAATTTCAAAAGTATATTGTCTAAGTTATTTTTCTCATTGCTGAGACAAAATACCCAACACCCAAAGTTAAAGGAGAAAAGGTTTATTTTGGCTGACAGTTTGTAGAGGTTTTAGTGAGTAGTCAGCTAGCTGTAAGGCAGGGTGGCCTGGCAGAGGGGCATCAAGGAAGGAAAACAGTCCATGGCAAAGCAGGGCAGGATGCAGAAAGCAATGACAGCAGTAAAAGCAGCAGCCTGCCTCTCCCTTTTATCTCTCCCAGGCAACCCTTCTTTTGGGTGTTGCCACCCACACCCGGGGTTGGCCTTCCTTAATCCCAGCATCACACATTTAATCCCAGCAACACGCACCCTAAATCCAGCCACCTCAGAAAAGCCCCATCTGTCACCACACAAGGCTTTTGGGGGGACATCTAGACACAAGCCATAACACATACTTCCAAACAAGAACAGCTTCACAAGGAAAGGCTCATATTGATGTAGGTGTACATACACACTTACATACACAAACACATATGGACAGAGATATGTACACAGACCCACAGATAGAGTCAGACACACACAGACACATACAAAGACACACATACTTATACCTGAAAACATGGGCACTAGAAGACACAGTACTATGAAACATAAAAACGGGTCTCTGAGCAAAAAATTAATGTAATTGAGGAGTTAAAAGAAAAACATGAAATCTAACCATTTTAAAATATAATCTTTGAAAGAGTATTTAAATAAATTCAGCTTTTTTTAAAAAAATGTAAGTGATTAATAATCAGATTTTACAAAGAGTTCAACCTTACAGTGTCAGCAGAGAAATGCTATCTTGGGGAGAAAAAAGCTCAGGGGAATGGGCTTTACAGCCTGCTGAAAGTAGATTAATCTCCAGCACATTTGCTTTTGTGGAAGCTACCTCAGAAGAAGGCTTTGTCCTTTGTATGAGTCCTCCTGAGACATGGCAAGCGTGGCAAACCTCCATAAGTGAATGAAAGCAAACTTCCGTTACTCCTCCAACCATTGATATCGTCAACAGGTCTGTTCTTCTGCAAAGTTAAGTCACCAGCAGCTTCTCCCATCCCTGTATGCTCTTTCCTTCAGGAGGTGGAGTCTACTTTCCACCCGGGTGAACTAGGGCCATCCTTGTGACGTTCCTTAGCCAACAAATGTAGCCAAAGCGATACTGAGCCATTTCCAGACCTAGCCCCTTAGAAGCATGGCAACTTCCACTTTTACCCTTAGGGTCCAGCTCAGACCAGACTGCTGAATCTAAGACACATGAAGAGAGAGACCACCTAGAGGAGCACCAAGATGCCCCAGGATCAGCTGCCAGACACATGCACAGAACTATTCTGTGCCTTCTGTTCCAGCTCCAGCTGAGACAGTCCCACAAGTGGCCTCAGCCGACACCACATGGAGCAGAACCACCCCGCTAACCCCAACCAAGCCACAGACTCATGGCAAGTTTGGCATGGTTTTAACTGGGGGGCAGCTGGTGATATAACAAAAGATAACTGAAACAGTATGTTTCAAGTTCTTTCTAGACAATGAGTGCCTAATGTAAGCCAAGACACAGTGATCATGCTACAGGGCAAGGGAGGCAGAACACAGACACAAAGGGCATGTGGGGGCAAAACAATGTGGCAGACTTCAAGGTCAATTATTATCTTGATGATGTGGAGAACATCATGTTGTGAGCATCGTGTGCGTGCGTGCGTGCGTGCGTGTGTGTGTGTGTGTGTGTGTGGTGAGAGGGCAGAGGGTTTCAGGCAGGGGGAAGCCATTGCCATATTGCACTCCTGAGGCTACAGCATGAGCCAAGAAGCCAGGGGAGGAGTAAAGTATAGGGACACACACAAAGACGCTGGAAAGAGGGACCAGGTAGTCATGACGATGCTAGAGTGGGAAGGAAGGAAGAAATGGGAAGGAAGAAGAATAAATTATAGCACC